>RJWJ010011283.1:0-22397 GCA_004363605.1 Indri indri
TGAATTTGTTCTTTTATAGACTGTGCTTTTGGTTTCATATCTAAGAAATCTTTGCCTAATCCAAGGCTACAAAGGTTTCCTCCTATGTCTTCTACAAGTTTTATAGTTTTTTGTTTTACATTTAGGTCTGTGGTCCATTTTGAGTTAAATTTTACATATGGGGTATTGATCCAAGTTCCTTTTTTACCTATGGACATCCAGTTGTTTTAGTACCGGTTGCAAAAGACTATCCTTTCTCTGAACTGCTTTTTCACTCTTGTCAAAAATCAGGAAGTGCAAATTAATGAATTAATGTATAATGATAGCAAACCAGTGATTAGCGGAAGACTTTTGGGAGTGATAGAAATATTCATTACTTGATTGCGGTGATAGTTTCACAGTTATATACACGTGTCCAAACTTAACAACCTGTACAATAAGAAAAAAAAGCAGAGGTTTCAAAAGGCTAACACGCAAGAACTATTCCTGAGCTTTGCAGCTAGGGACAAAGGCTGAGCTTAGGAGAGAAAACACTAGTATCTGGGGTGAACGGGCAGAATTAAGGAGCAGAGACAGGATTGGAATATGAAGTTGGGGAAAGAGCTTGTTTTGGGGAATAACTGAAGGAAAAATACTCTGGAGAATGCACAGCTCCTACCTCACAGAATTGGTCATTCATAAACACTTATATTGCTGTTTCCTTCTGGTGGGAAAATCTAAACCTCAATTTCACTTTTGATAGAAGCCACCTTTCTCTCCTTAGGGATAGGGTCTTGTTATGGAGCCCCAGTTCTTTCTTAGAGCCTCACTACTGCTCAAGGCATTAGTACTCCTGGTGCCTCCTTGGCCTCTTTCTTACCCATGCTTTATATTTCTCCGACATTCTCTTCCCCAAAAATGTTTTTTCCACTCTTCATTCAGATTCAGTACCTACTCCTATTAATTTGCACTCAAGTTTTCTCAGGCACTTTTACTCCCCATTAGTTGTCTGAATCCCTCTTCCCTTTTAGGTTCTTCCCTTAGCTCCTGCTCAAGTAGCCTCCATCCTCCTCCCACAACCACTTACTATTTTATCCCTTCCCTTTTCTTCTCCTCTTTATAAGGGTCTATCTGGATTTCCAGAAACATTTTAACCAGCCTCTTCATCTGACTTTATCCAATTCTTTATCCAAAATATCTATCTTCAAGCCTTAGAAGAAGTTTATCAAGACAGAATTATCTATTCTCAAAACATTTTAGGGATGTGACAGAAGGAAGTGGAAAAGAGAGAGATGGGGATGAGAATCACTTGCTTGCATCCTTTATAAAGAGATTCCCACTCCTAAATGTACTTATTCACAAAGGCTACGCCTATGGCTCTAATCCAATTCTCCTCCACCATGCTGGGGTTGGCCCTCAGGGTGAGTAGCAATATTACGCTGGTTTTTCCAGCGACGATGATTTCCAAGGCAGAAACGTAAAGCTCAGAATGGAGTCACCCCTCACACCACTGAACAATTCGACCAAATGTCGCTTGCCCTTATACCTTCAGGGTATTTTTTCCTTCAATTATTCCCCAAAACAAGCTCTTTCCCAACTTCGTATTCCAATCCTGTTTCTGCTCCTTAATTCTGCCCATTCGGCCCAGATACTAGTTTTTTTCCTCTAAGGATACCAGTGACAGAAAGTGAGCTCCAAGTTCTGCTCAGTCTATGCTCACGGGGAAAATAAACAGGTGAGGGCAAGAGCAGGTGAGTGGAATCTGTTAGAAAGCCACCTAGATTCCTCTAGCCACTTAAATTTTGGAATAAGGAAAGAAAAAAAAAAAGAAAGCCACCTAGATGCAGAAGATGACTTGATTCAGTGGCCATAGCACATCCTGGCTTTGGCTCTGGAGCCTTGCATCAGGCCTACAAAAGAAGAGACAGCCCTCGTCTCCTAGGTACTTCTGTTTCCTCAAATTAGAAGATAAGAAATCAGTTCCTGCCTTCACTCCATCTTCTAGTCCTGGGCTCTCAAAAGAAAGGATAGAGTGTTAGAAGAAAAGCAGGAAGAGTCTGGGTAAAAACCATGTCTTGAAGATGAGGATGCCACGTTCATTAGGAAAGGAATGGGAATAAGGAAATCCAGGCAAGGTCTGGAGAATAGAATGACTGTGCCCTGGAAGGTAAATAAATATTTCATTTGGGAGAGTACAGCTTAAAGAATAAAACACACTAAGTTCTGACAAAAAAGGAAGGGTTGGAGGGCTAGGTACAGAATGACTTAGATCTTAGGCCGGGTGTGTTGGCTCACATCTGTAATCCTAGCACTCCCGAGGCCGAGGTGAGAGGATCACTAGAGGTCAGGAGTTCGAGACCAGAATAACTTAGATCCCAGATCTGACATTTGTAGTTCTATCCTGTAAGAAAACCAGCAACAGGGCCCAATTCTCAGAGAGGAGAAAGGACTTTCCCAAATTTATAGTTCTAGAAGCAACGTAAACAATCCCTGACCCACACCAAAGTTTGCTGAGTCATGAATATTAAATCAGTAGCAAGATCAGAATGAATAAATATCTATATGGCACTGAAAGCTGAAGAAAGATTAGTATGAATTTAGGAATTTGTTCTTAATTCAGGCATGGGGCAGAAAATGCTAAAGTGGCCAGAACATAAAATCCACATTACCTGGCTTTCAGCTTACTCCAAACTCTACTCTCTGAATCAGAGTACCCTGTTCCCCATTCACTCAATTCTATCATTGCCATAGCCCACAGAAGAAAAGGAAAAGATTCAGAGAGACTTTCTGCTGGACACATATGTCGAACAGGAAATATATCCCTTCCCAGTCATCTCATACAGTTAATTTGAACTGGATACAAATCTTTCCCAATTGTGCATGGCTCCCATGCTTCCTACAACAAACGCAAGCATCGTTATCTTGATCTAAGACTCAATTTAAGAATCACTTTTCTTGGAACCCAGAATTTGGGGCTGGGAAGGATCCAGATGAAGGACAAGATACTGGGGAAAATAGGGCTAACATCTTATGAGGGAAGGGCATTTCAACAAAGGTAATGCAAGTTTGGGAGAAAGGATATAAAAGACAAATGTGCTCTATCAAACCAGAAAGGAATTAGAGACTGTTTGCCAAAGAAAACAGAAATGCTATGGAGGTAAACTAGAAGAAAAAGTCCCAAGAGTTAGGAAAGTATGCAGAAAATGACAAAAGAGATCAGCTGGAAGTTTCCTTCAGCTAGACCATGGAATAAGGTGGTTCCTGAGGATTACACAGGAATACAGAAAGAGTAAGATAAAAAGGCAAAGACTTGAATTGAGAGGATAAGTTAAGATAGATAGATTTGAGTACCCACAGGCACTAGACACAAAGAAACCTGGTGAGGGGAGTAAGGCAAAAATGGATAAGCATTCGGAGTAAAAAATGACTACAGTGAACTTATCAATTGAAGTAGGGGCAGAAACCATCCAAGGGCAAACGCAAGACCCTTTGCAGTTATAGTAAAATGACTTCACAGTGAAGAAGTCAGAGAAAGTCATTTCCAAGGGCATGAGAAGGTAGAGAGGTCTATTATGGGGAAAAGGCCTGAGGAGAACTGAAAGAAAGGGGGGCTCTTCTCACAAGTGACATTATGAGAACATCTCTCTTCTCTGTCTCCCCAGGGAGAAATCAAAGAATGATACAGAAATCAGGAGAGTCTCTGGCACAATTCCAAGCATAAAGTCCAAAAGAGGTTTGGAATAGCAACAGTCACACAAAGAAGAACTCTTAGGAGGCAAGAAAGGTCTCTCTCTGGCTTAATCTAAATGGGAAAAAATGTCCTAGAAAATGGATTCAGAATAGAAAAAGATGGTAGTAAAAGGAGTTGTAAGGAACCAAATCTTAGGCAAAGGGGGAGCTGAGATAAGCAAGGGTCTTTGAAAGATAATCCTCTTCCTCCAAAAAAGGCTGCCAGATCCCCAAACTGGGAGAGTTACCCAAAAGTCTTCTAGAAGTGGAAATCCTGAGGAAGACAAACAGAAGGAATTCTCATGAGGTTCCCTTTCAGAACTCATGAATATGAAGCTTACACTCCTCAAGATGATCTAAATGTTATCTGAGGTCAAAGTAAGATAACGAATCCGAATCCATCCCTAGGTAGAAGAATGGTAGACCAGTAGGCCTTGGGATAAAGAGGTGGTGGGGTGAGAGGCGCCTGAAAAGATGCCACCTTATGGCTGGCTGGGAGGCAACTTGACTGATACAACCCAGATTTCCTGAGGTCAAAGATGCCAAATGTCATAAATGGATTTTGACCATTTCTCCTTGGGTTGGGAACAAGGAACGTAAGATGAAAGTGGGGTGAGTGTTCCAGAGCAGTAGGCACAGGCCTCTTGGAGGAAGATGAAAGGATCTAATATGGGACAGACGGCCTTCCCAAGGGGGTCATGTGGAAGAAGAAAGAGAATTCTCCATGTGCTTGGACTGTGGGGAAGAGATGATTAAGGTCTACGGTATGTCTTCCACTAGGAAACAGGAAAAGTCAATTAGAAGCTGGGTAAAGGGGTCTCTCCTGGGGGGCAGGGAGCGCCGATCCAGGCACAATAATACCCTGAAGTTCATTCTCTCTGAAATAGGGGTAAAAGCAGGTGTAATAGAGGGATCAAAAATCAGAGGAAGAGGGTTAACTCCCAGCGGTCTCCCCGGGAGGGCTGCGGAAGGGAGCGTGAGTCTAAGGTTCTAAGGGTCAGGACTTCGCTCCAGAAGCTCGATCCCGCCCCACTCTTCCCTGCTCCAGCGGGGGAGGAGGCTAAAGACGGGTGTCCCCGGTCGGCGCGCCGCCTCACCTTGTAGAAGGCCCCGTTGGAGCCGCGCACCTCGACGGGCAGTCCCGGCTCCACATCCCCCCCAGAGGCCAGGCCGCCCATGGCGCCGCCACCGCCTCCGACTCCCCCGGCGGCGGCTGCAGCAGCAGTCTGAGTGCGGGCCGGGCCAGGCCCCCGGCGTCTCCCCGGAGGAGGAGCCGGAGGGGGAGCCGCAGGGGGCGGGAGCCGGGCCGGCCCCACGGCGGCCCTGCCACAGCCAACGAGCAGGGGGCCGGGGCCGGGCCGCTCCCCGTCCGCCGCCGCCGCCTTGGTCTCCGCCACCGTGAGGAAAACGGCCGCCGCCGCCGCTGCCTTCGTCACTTCAGCTTCCGCCCGCCGCCGCCCCCGCTGCTGCCTCAGTCCCGGGACCCGTTGCTGCCGCTGCCGCTCTACAGCCTCCACCTCCCCCTGCCGCCGCCGCCGCCGCCGCCGCCTACTGCGCAGGCGCGCCGGGCACCCGCCCGCCGCGCGAGGGGCCCCGAGGGCCAGGGCGCAGGCGTCAAGGCTGGCGACCCAGCTCGCGCTAGCCAGCGCATCAGGGCTCCCACATTGCCTTTCACTCTCTCACGCCCTCTCCTGGTCGCTTTCTTGCGCACGCGCAGAAGAACATTAGCTCTCTTTCTTCGCCACCCCACCACTCCACCGCCCCACCTCTTCCATTCCCCGCCCCACAACACTGAGAGCCGACCAATCGTGGGGAGGGAGGGGCCGCGCTCTCTTGGCCGGATTGGATTTCTGCCGCGCCTGGTCAGACCACACCCACTCCGCCGCCGCGAGCCCCACCGGGCTCGGACGAGGTAGGGATGGGCATGCGCCTGAACGACTGCTTGGTCACTATCCCCACCTTTGTCTTTCTTGGTGCGCAAGCTCCGAAGGAAAAAAAGAGGAGTCGAAACTGGTGCGCATGCGCTGAGCTTTACTCTCGGCGCGCATGTACGGATTCTCTTTTAAGCATCTCTAACTCTGCTGTAGGAGATTTGAGAGTCAAAGGTTCTTGCCTTGAGGAGATTCTGGTATAATGCAAGGTTAAAGAATAATATCATCGCAATACCGAAAAGCAGATGCAACTTAGATTGGCACAAGATTCGATATCTAAATGCTGACGAAAATTGTCATGCAGTAACGGTATTAGCGGGAAAACTTCCGATTCTTTTTTTTCCCCTTCATCTGCGAAATGTTCTCCAGGAAAAACTTAAGATTCTTGAACTAAGATAAGTAAGGTTTAGGTAGAAGTGACTAAAAAAGTGTAGAAATTAGGATCTTGTGCATTTAATCGTTTCGCAAATATTTATTTAGTCCCCACACACTACCCTAAATACTAGAGATACAAAGACAAGACATATTCCCTGATCTCTATGAATTTATAATATACTGGGGAAGGGGCAGACAAACATAAATGCATGGAGTTCAGTCGAAGATGTGCTAGAGGCCGGGCAGCGTGGCTCATGCCTGTCTGTAATCCTAACACTTTGGGAGGCCCAGGCACCACTGCACTCCAGCCTAGGCGGCAGAGTGAGACTCTGTCTCCAAAACGAAACTTGTGAGCCTTTAACGTTGGAGTGAATAGGAAAAAAAAAAAAAAAAAAAAAGGAAGGCGGAGAAGGAAGAAGAAATAGAGATGAGGAATAGGTATAGAGGGAAATCCTAAGGAGACAATGGTTAATTGTTCTTAAAAGTGGTCAGAGAAGACCATGACCATGCAGAGGAGGTGATGCAAATTGAGATTTAAGGGATAAGTAGGAGTTTGCTGGGGGAAAAGTGCAGTAAGAGTATACTTCACAAAACAAGTAATAGTGCTGCAGGGGAGCAGAAAGAGCATGTCCTTTGGGGAACCACAACTAGTTCAAATACCATTTGGCTGAAATAGAGAGCTGCAGAGAGCTGAACTGTGACGACTTGTAAATCAGGTTAAGGAGAATGGCTTTTACTTTATCGATAATGGAAAGCCATTGAAAGATTTTGAACACTAGCATAATGTGATAAAATTTTCATTTTACAACTATGAAGAATAGTTTGAAGAGTAAGGGTGGTCCCAAAGTGAGACCTGTGAGGGGCTGTTGCAGGTGAGAGAGATGCTGAGCACCTACTTAGATTTGGGCTCTGGGCAACAGAGGTACAGCCTCCACGAATTTGAGCCTGTTACAAGCAGAATCACCAAGAATTGGTGATAGAGGGTGGGGCGGGGTGAGAAAACAGTTAAGAAATGGGTGGAACACAGGACAACTGCCAGATTTCTAACTTGGGTTACAGAATAAATGGTGGTACCAATCATTGAAGAGAGAACATGAGACAAACTTTCGAGGGAGAAAGTGATGAGTTTAATTAAGTTTGTTTTGCTCTCTGAGTTTGAGGGGCCTGTGGGCCATCCACATAGAGACAATACCTTGTCTCCAACAAATTTCTCTTTCAGGTCCCAGGAAACATAATTTCCTTAGTCTTCCACTATACCACACCAGGTTAGTTCCCCCGCTTCCCAGTGTCAAAGCATCCTGTACTCCTTCATGGCACTCATCACAGTTGTAATTTTAATAAAGTGTCCAGTGTCTGTCTTCTGCCAATGCTATGAGCTCTGTGATGTTAAAGAGTGGGTTCCATGTTTGTCCCCACCATTGTATACCCAGTACCTAGTACAGTTCCTGCCACAGCAAACAGTAACTAAATGAAGGAATCAATGTCCTGCAGGTCAATGGATACACAAGTGTGTGGCCCAGGAGAGGTCTGGGGCAGACAGGTGGAATCACCAACATATTAGTCATAGTTAAAGCCATAAGAGAGGCCTGGCACGGTGGCTCACGCCTGTAATCCTAGGACTTTGGGAGGCCGAGGTGGGTGGGTCACTTGAGGCCAGGAGTTGGAGACCAGCCTGAGCAAGAGCGAGACCCCCATCTCTACAAAAAAGTGGAGAAAGTAGCCAGGTGTGGTGGCACGTGCCTGTAGTCCCAGCTACTCAAGAGGCTGAGGGAGGATGATCACTTGAGCCCAGGAGTGTGAGGTTGCAGTGAACTGGGAATGACACCAATACACCTTAGTCTGGGTGACAGGTTGAGACCTTGTCTCAAAAAAAAAAAGAGAGAGAGAAAATTAAGTTACTAAAGAAATGAATTGGACCCATGATGAAACTCAACTAAACCGGTGTTTAAAGGCCTAACAAAAGAAGAGATGCCTCCAAGGGTGCCTGAAGAGGAACAGCAGGAACTAGGGTGGCAGAAATTGTAGGAGACTATCAGCAGTGATTCTGAGGCATAGGGAAAGAGAGTTAGAGAAATCGAGTGGGGGAGGTTATCCACAATGCTCAGCATCAGACTGAAAAGTTTGAGTTTGGACTCTGAAGCAAAAGTGAGACTTATTTTGTTTCAGAAATGACACCATCACCAACTCCCAAGCCCCCAGCATCGACAATCATCTCAGGTTTGACTTTTCCTCTTCTTCATCTGCTCTAGTTATTGTCCATTCAGGCAAAGAATGGGAGTGGAAGAGGGGAAACAGCATTTCGGGCAGGCAAGTGGCATATGCAAAAGGCCCAGAGAGGAGAGTACAGTGCATTGGAGGTGCTGAAAAGAGTCTAAGGTGGTTGGAACCTATTTGGAGAGGAAACACGGCTGGAAGGGTTGCCTTGGGCCAGAGCTTGGAGGGCTTGAAAATATTTAGAAGTTTGGGTTTTCTGCTGGAAGTGACGGCAGCCATTACAGGATTTTCAGCAGACTTGCATTTTAGTAAGTTTATTCTAGCTGAAGTACAAAGGATATTGTAACAGAATACCCCAGCATATCTTAGGATTTCTAAATAGATAAGAAATTGGAGGAAGATAGAAAGATGGATAGATTGGCTCACGCCTGTAAACCCAGCACCTTGGGAGGCCGAGGCGGGAGGATCACTTGAGGTCAGGAGTTCAAGACCAGCCTAAGCAAGAGTGAGACCTGGTTTACACAAAAAATAGAAAAATTAGCCAGGTGTGGTGGCGTGCACCTGTAGTCCCAGCTACTTCAGGAGGCTGAGGCAGAAGGATCAGTTGAGCCCAGAAGTTTGAGGTTGCAGTGAGCTATGATGACACCCAGGCAACAGAGTGAGACCCTGTCTAAAAAAAAAAAAAAAATGAATAGATTGATAGATGGATAGTTAGATACCAAAAGTGCAGATTAAATGAAACTTTACAAATTGAATGATGACAGTCCCCCTAGACTTCTTCCTCACCCAGCTCTGAGAATACCTGCAGTTAGACCTATACATCCAAGCACAAGTTTGGAAGAGTCTTCTTTGAGAACTCTGATCAGACAACAAAAAAGATCTAATGATACTGAAATCAGGATTTCCTCAAAGAATCGGCCTAGTGGATCACTGTACGGTAAAGCCGACAGTTAACAGCCTCCCTATCCCCTACATACACAGTTTCCCATTTCTTTTTATTTATTTTTTTGTTTTCTATCAGGCAGTCCCCCCAGAAATAGGTTCAGAGTGACTCCCAGTTTCCAATCATTACTTTAGTGCCTCACTCTTAAATATGAGCAGACAATTGAAGATTACAAGACACTGGAGGAGTCTCTCAAATGAAAGAAAGAGGCCAAAACAAATAGAGAAAGAAAAAGAACAGCTAAGAGGAAATGGAGACTATGCAAGGAGAAAAACATTTTTAAAAAAACTATAGTAAATATCCTCAAAGAGATAAGAAAAGAATGTATATCCATGAAACAAAAGCAGAAGGTTTTTAAATGAAAAGAACAAAGAGATTTTAGAAATTAAAAATATGAAAGCAGAAATGAAAAATTCAATAATAGGGTTGGGAAATAAAATTAATCTCTCAGAAAGGAGAGCAACAAATAAAGGTGTTAGAAAAAAAGGAAAGAAAATATAAGAAAATGAAAGGATTAGTCCATGTGATTTAACATGTGAATAACCAGAGTTCCATAAAGAGATAACAGAAATAACTATCTGGAGGGGAGGAACTATCAAAAATAATAATAATAATGCAAGAAAATTTTCCATAACTGAAGATCATGAGTTTCCAGATAGAGAAGACCCAATGAGTCCACACTAAGATATTTCAGTGTAAAATTTCCAAGTGCTAAGATGAAGAGAAGATCCTAAAAGCTGTGGCTGGAGGAAGAGGGAAGGAAAATCAAAACGGACTTCATACAAAGGATCCAGAGTAAGAATGCTTCAGGCTTCTTAACAGCAACATCAGAAGCTTAAAGACAACCTGGCGTGGTGGCTCGTGTCTGTAATCCTAACAATCTGGGAGGCCTAGGCAGGAGGATACCTTGAGCTCAGGAGTTCCAGACCAGCCTGAGCAAGAGCAAGACCCCATCTCTATTAAAATAGAAAAAATCACCTGGGTGTGGTGATGCACACCTGTAGTCCCACCTACTCGGGAGGCTGAGGCAGGAGGCTCACTTGAGCCCAGGAATTTGAGGTTGCTGTGAGCAACCCCATGACATTCTAGCCCAGGCAACAGAGTAAGACTCTTTCTCAAAAAAAAAAAAAAAAAGCTTTCAAAATTCGGAGAGTAGGCCGGGCGCGGTGGCTCACGCCTGTAATCCTAGCCTCTGGGAGGCCAAGGAAGGAGGATCCCTTGAGCTCAGGAGTTCAAGACCAGCCTGAGCAAGAGGGAGACCCTGTCTCTACTAAAAATAGAAAAAATTAGCCGAACAACTAAAAATAGAAGAAATTAGCCAGGCACGGTGGCAGGTGCCTGTAGTCCCAGCTACCCGGGAGGCTGAGGCAGGAGGATCGCTTGAGCCCATGAGTTTGAGGTTGCTGTGAGCCAGGCTGACACCACGGCACTCTAGCCCGGGCAACAGAGTGAGACTCTGCCTCAAAAAAAAAAAAAAAAATTCTGAGAGTAAATTATTTACAACCTAGTATTCTATACCCAGCCACACTGACACTGTCAATTAAGTGCAAGAATAGAACAAAGACATTTTCAGACTTATTTTTTTTTTTTTTTTTTGAGACAGAGTCTCACTCTTCTGCCTGGGCTAGAGTGAGTGCCGTGGCATCAGCCCAGCTCACAGCAACCTCAAACTCCTGGGCTCAAGCGATCCTTCTGCCTCAGCCTCCCGAGTAGGTGGGACTACAGGCATGCGCCACCATGCCCAGCTAATTTTTTCTATATATTTTTAGTTGTCTGATTAATTTCTTTCTATTTTTAGTAGAGACGGGGTCTCGCTCTTGATCAGGCTGGTTTCGAACCCCTGAGCTCAAACAATCCGCCCGCCTCGGCCTCCCAGAGTGCTAGGATTACAGGCGTGCGCCACCGCGCCCAGCCCATTTTCAGACTTTTAAGGTCCCAACAAGGCACCCTTTTTCTCAAGAAGCTCCATCAAAGTAATGGAGTAAACCGAAAAAGAGGAGACATAGGTTCCAGGAAACAGGCTATCAACACAAGAAAGAGGCAAAGGGAGTCCCCAGAACGAAGGTGTAAGGGAGATCCCAACAGTCCAGCCTTGGACTGGAACAAGTCTAAAGACCCCGTGAGAAAGTTCGAGAAAATTCCTCGAAATGAGATAAAACCAATTCTTTAAGTGTTTGTATATCCTTAAAATAGATTAACCAAAGGAGTACATAGAAAACTAAGCAAACAAAGAAGACAAGGCAAGTATTAATTCCAGGAAAAACAAAAATGTGCAGGAAAGAAACAACTATAACTATCCACATGACTCAACTGTGTAGAATACTTGCATAATTGTAACAATGTAAACACTGAACAGAGATCCAACAGGACTCATGATATAATAGTATTAGTATTACAATAGTATTAGAAAGATGGGAGATGGGAAGTGGCGGTGGGGTGATGGGGGGCAGTTGCAAAAGAAAGCTAGCTTTTTTTTTTTTTTTTTTTTTAATTTGGGTCTTCCAGTGAGGACCAGAAAACCTGCTAGACAAATTCTAAAAGAGCTGTAACACCAGAAAGCTAGTTTCTCATCTTCAACAGCAGGATGTCAATAGCTAATGCCTAAACAAGCAACATTAAGAAGTAGCAATATTTGCATAGTCTGATTTTGAAATACAAGGTGAATACAAAACAAAACAATTTAAAAACTCAATTGAGTGACCGCCTATGAAGAGTGAGGGCAATTGGGAGACTAATTTTTTTATAGAAGCCTTATAGAACTGTTATATTTGACTCTTTAAATAATATAATGTATCTATGAAAAAAAAATAGTAAACCCAAGGAACTTGGAGGATAGGATACAAAAGGAGGCTAAGAGACCAGTTAGGAGTCTATGTCAATTTTCAGAGAGGTAACATTGGAAGTGGGAATAGAGACGTGCACAGACTTAAGGTATTTCAATTAAGCTTTTATTATTCTCCCCTTAAAAAGCCCTCACCTTAAACCTTTGTTCTCCCTGGAATGGCTGGAACCCAGGCCCTTATCGCCCCATTCCAACCAGCCCCAACACCTGACAAGATCACCTTGTAGAAGGCTAATGAAGGCCGGTGCAGTGGCTCAGGCCTATAATCCCAGTGCTTTGGAAGGCCAAAGTGGGTGGATTCCTAAAGCCCAGGAGGCAACAGTGAGCTATAATCGCGCCACTGCACTCTCCAGCCTGGGAGACAGAGTGAGAACCTGCCTCTTAAAAAAAAAAAAAAAAGAAGAAGAGTGGGCCAGAGCCCAAGGATGTGGATAGACTCATGGGTGGCCATGAAAATGGAGCGACTCTGGAGTGCAAAGATATCCTGTGGATGTCAGTAAGATCCAGGGTCAAGGTGAGGGAAAAACATAAAGAGAGTAAACTCTGGCTGAGCACACTGGCTTGTACCTGTAATCGTGGTACTTTGGAAGGCAAGGTAGAAGGATCACTTAAGCCTAGGAGTTCGAGACTAGCTATGTACCAGCCTGAGCAGCATAGTGAGACCCCGTCTCTACAGAAACTTTAAAAAAATAGCCAGGTGTGGTGGCACGTGCCTGTGGTCCCAGCTACTCAGGAGGATGAGGCAGGAAGATCGCTTGAGCCCAGGAGTTTGAGGTTGCTGTGAGCTATGCACTGCATTCTATCCTGGGTAACAGAGTGAGACCCTGTCTCAAAAAAATAATAATAGTGGCCGAGCACGGTGGCTCATGACTGTAATCCTAGCACTCTGAGAGGCCGAGGAGGGAGGATCCCTCGAGGTCAGGAGTTCGAGACCAGCCTGAACAAGAGCGAGACCCCTGTCTATACTGAAAAAAAATAAACAGAAATTAGCCGGACAACTGAAAATATATATAGAAAAAATTAGCCGGGCATGGTGGCGCATGTCTGTAGTGCCAGCTATTCGGGAGGCTGAGGCAGAAGGACTGCTTAAGCCCAGGAGTTTGAGGTTGCTGTGAGCTAGCCTGAGGCCACGGCACTCTAGCTGGGGCAACAGAGCGAGACTCTGTCTCAAAAAATAATAATAATAATAATAATAATAGTACACTCTGCATTAAATTTTAAGTTTAAAAAGCCTCATCACTAGATAGATTGTTAATGTTTAAAAGACAGTAATGCCTCCCACATTGACATGAGCCAAGAACATGAAACTGGATTCTCCTGGCTTCTCTCTGGAAAAGGGGCTGACCAGCTTCATTACTGCTTAATCAAGATTGTCCTGAAGATTGGTCCTTAGCTGCAGGAAATTGCTGTCAAGGGCCAGAAACTGGCATCCAGAAGAATTTGGGCCTCTTGAGTATTCTGTTTGGCTGAATAGTACTTTTTTATTTGAATTTTAGGATGGGTGTTCAATTTTCAATTTTTTTTTTTAAGGCTGGTCAAGTGAAGCAGCGGGAGTGGAGAAGGAACAAAGGACTCTGTAACTGGTTGTGATCAATTAGTTGTAAACACCACTGCACATGGCTGAGGTAGGAGAATCGTTTGAGCCTGGGGAGTCTGAGGTTGCTGTGAGCTAGGCTGATGCCACCGCACTCTACTCAGAGTAACAGAGTGAGACTCTGTCTCAAAAAAAAATATATATATATATATATGTGTACATATGTGTGCGTATATATGTATTTTAAGCCTGAGGTCTGTCGGGAGATATATATAATTAGTTAAGTGAGTAGGGGTTTATGGAATCACACTCTTTTTTAACCTGTTTTTTCATTTAACCATATCAGAAACATCTTCCTTTATTGTTAAACATACATCTATCGGGCCGGGTGCGGTGGCTCACGCCTGTAATCCTAGCACTCTGGGAGGCCGACGCGGGCGGATCGTTCTGAGCTCAGGAGTTGAAGACCAGCCTGAGCAAGAGCGAGACCCCGTCTCTACCAAAAATAGAAATTAATTGGACAGCTAAAAATATATATAGAAAAAATTAGCCGGGCATGGTGGTGCATGCCTGTAGTCCCAGCTACTCGGGAGGCTGAGACAGTAGGATTGCTTGAGTCCAGGAGTTTGAGGTTGCTGTGAGCTAGGCTGATGCCACGGCACTTGCCCCAGGCAAGAGAGTGAGACTCTGTCTCAAAAAAAAAAAAAAACAAAAACATACATCTATCGTCAGGTTTTTTTTTAAATTATCTCTGGCCAGTATTGGGCAATATCATCACTTTTGATGGCAGCATATTGTTCCTTTTGTGGATGAACCATTGGTTAAATGGTCACATCAGCAGGAAGAAAATTCAGACACTGAAAGGGGATGGGCTGGTAGCGATCCTCCTGCCTCTGCCTCCTGAGTAGCTGGGACTGCATGTACGAGCCATAGCGCCCAGCTGGTTTTTCCATTTTTAGTAGAGATGGGGTCTTGCTCTTGCTCAGGCTGGTCTGGAACTCCTGAGCTCAAGTGATCCTCCCACCTCGGCCTCCCAGAGTGCTAGGATTACAGACGTGAGCCACTGCCCATACATATATCTATATATTTTTAAATCTGAAGAATCAGTACCAGAGGATTAATAGTGACTATGTAAGTAAGGTCTATTTTTTTTCTAATTTTGAGATAGGGTTTTGCTATGTTGCTCAGGCTTGTCTTGAACTTCTGGGCTCAACTGATCCTCCCACCTCAAGTAATCCCTGAGTAGCTGGGATTACAGGCAGGTGCCACTATGCCTGGCTCTTCTATTTTTATTTTATGTGTACATTCCAATTCTCCTACGACAAATGTGCAGTACATGTGTAATAAAATATTATACAAGTGGGAAATGAGCCTGTTTCTCTCCTTGTGCCCATGGTCCTAAAGACTTTCTTTGGTTTTGCTGAACTTCACTATTTTTAAGGCATGCTAGACTGAAAATAAAGATTTTGTGACTTTTGAAAAATAAAAAGCACTAGATGGCTGAGCTGATTTGTTTTGTTCTTTCTTTTTCCGTTTGTTTGTTTTTTAGAGACAGGGTCTCACTCTGTCGCCCAGGCTAGAGTGCAGTGGCACACTCCATAGCTCATTGGAACCTCCAACTCCTGACCCCAAGTGACTCTCCCCCCTGGGCCTCCCAAAGTGCTGGAATTACAGCCACCACACCAACCCTGATATCTTAAAGTTGGGGCAAATGGTCCTTCCCAGTGCCCCTTGAAATGCCAACACCAGGTGGCAGCCTGTTCTCTCTGCTCAGTTGTGGGCCTGCCTCAGTCTTGGACGTGGCACAGCTCAGTCCAGACATTTGAGGCCTTTGTCTGGGTCCCAAATGTGACCAACGAGCTTGATGTACCAAGCTTGCTCTTTGCTCTTTTTCACTCCATCTGCCATAGGTCACAGCCAAGACCTGGCCCACTGAGGCTTAAAGTCAACTCGGGCCCCCGCTTACCCCCAAGGAAAACATCCACTGACCAGAACTCTCAGGAAGGGTCTTGAAGTGGCTGAAGCTTATCACACCTCATCAACTCCTCTACCCAATGCCACATCAGGACACAGTAATTCTCATTTATTTTTCACCTTTAACGAAGAGGAAGGGCCGCTCTCACAATTCTGCTCTTTCCACACTTCAGGATAGGTACCCCCAACCCTCCTTCCTCCAGGGAGGCCTGGGTGTCAGTGTCTGTGGAGTTAGTCACTGGGGATTGCTTGAGCTGGTGGGAAAGGAGAAACTCAAGTAGGGAGAGAGCCCCACGCCATGGCGTCACCTTCCTGCCATCTCCCTCATCGCCTCTCCTTCAAAGCGGAAGGAGTGCCAGCCCTCGGCTTCAGTCAGATCTTGGGCTCCTAGGGCCTTGTACAAGTCCATGGCCCTCTTGTTCCAATCCAGGACTGCCAGGCGGAACTGGGAGCAGCCCTTATCCAGGGCCACCTGTGGGAGAAGACATCATTTACTTTCCTGAGGTCAAAAACAAAAAAGGCTTTCTCACCTCACCAACCTGGGTTCCCCCATAAACCCTTGCTTCTTCAGGGCCTAGCTTCTAGCCCCGACCCCTCTCCTCACCTCAGCGACCTTTTTGATTATTTTCGAACCAATTCCCTGACCTGTTGTAGGGAGAAAGAGACAAAAAGAGTGATTGTTTGAGTTGGAGGAGATCAGAAAAGGCCACAGGCTGGGATTGGGGGACAGAGGATGGTGGTAGGGTCTGTGGGTTGCTTTGCTCCGACCGCAGCCTCAGCCTCCGCCCAGTACCCCGATATTCCGGTGTCACATAGATGTCTTCCAGATAAATGTTGCGTCCCTTCCATGTACTGTAGACGAAGTAGTATAGCCCATAGCCCACCACACAGGGACCTGAGAGAGAGAAAAGAGGGGTATGGCCTGTGGGAGCCTGCGGGGAGACCTCGGAGACCGACCGGACAGGTGGACTTCTGAGGCCCAGGTGCTCTTACCCTGTAGCCCCCCGGGCGCTGGAAGAATCTCTGCTACCAAACAGTGGTAGAAAGGATTCTCTCCAAAGCCATCTGCTCTCAGGGCTGCAAAGATTGCAGTTGTGACAAAGAGAAAAAGAGGACGTGGGTGTAAGCCCATCCTTGAGCTGCCGCCTGGGGAATCCACCCCTCACTTCCTCCGCAGCCTCAGTCAGGCCCCGGGTGCAGAGCCCCCACCTTCTTCACTGATCGTCACCTGATCCGAGAGGTTCTCGTACTCAGCTAGTTCCTACAGCGTAGGGACAGAGGCTACATTAGGGCAGGAGGACCCCGCTGCTCCCGGAGCAGAGTCCCAAGGCGCGCCCCTCCCCCTGCCCGCATCTCCTACTCCCCAGCTCAGCCCGCGCCGCTCTGACCCCCAGCGTCCCGCCCGCAGCCCTCACCCGAACCAGCCGCAGGATATCTGCACAGTCTCCCTCCTTGGCCTCTCGGATTCGCAAAGAAGCCATCCCTCTCCCCACCGTCTGGGATCGAAGTCCCGGGACTCGGCAAACGGCAACTCGGGCCCTTTAAAGGGCCTGCGAGCTCGGATCCCGAACAGCCGGGGCGAGCCCGGGGGCGGGGGCGCGGGGGCGGGGAGAGTGGGCCGCGTGGGCGGTCCTCGCCGCCGGGGTAGGCCCCTAAATTCCGCCGCTGCGGGCGCACACCCGCTAGCCAATCAGCGTGTAGAGTAGGAGCAGCTCCACCCCAGCCCCGCCCCCAACGTCCCAGTCCTGTGACCCGGCTCCTGGGCAGAGGTCAAAGTTGGAGTGCGGAGGGTTCTTTGCTGTTGTTTGGCCGTCTCAGCTTCCATCGGCTGAAAAGCTTCCCCCCACCCCGTGCTTCCTGAATTGAAGTGAAGTATGCACTGTCCGCCTTAGCCACACTCTCACTCACCCACCCAGACCCTGGGTGAGCCCCAAGACGCCCAGGTGTTACAGCTGTTTCCTACAGCTCTTGAGTGGCTGAAAGTGTTAGTTCTTTCAAGGGCGTTTACATTTTTCAATGGGTCAGGGAGAGGGCGATGAATTTCTACTGCTAGACTGTTAGGCCCTGTACTAAATGGATAGGGGAAGATAACTGGGAGTGAGGGGCGGGTCCACTTAGTAGCCACTAAATCATACACAGAGACAATACCTTCTTGTGAGACAAACCTCAGAGGCCTGGGAAGACACTGGAGGAGGTGTTCACACCAGATACCAGGCACTGTGCCTGCGTTATCTCAATTAACCGTCATTCATAGCAACCCATAAAGTGTTATTTTCCTCATTTTACAGACAAGGACACCGAAGCACAAAGTGACGTGCTGAAGGTCACCCGGCTAAATATTTAGGATTCCATGTCTCACCTCTAGCCTTAAGACAGGATGCTCCTTGGGGAGCAGGACAGGACTGGTTCCAGACCTCAGGCCCGGCAAGGCAGCCTCCCCAGGTGGGCAGAAGGCTTGGAGCACCTAAGTGAGGCTCTGGAAGAGGTGAGGGGACATGGGCTGTCCTCTCCCAGCTCATGAACTTTCTCAGCAGTGGGGGATGGTAGTGGAGGGACTCTGTACTTCACCCCATTTGTCCTCATTGGGGCCCGCAGGGTCAGTGTCCCATCTCCTGCCCCCCTTTTTCCCCCGGTGCAACCTTTAACCCTCCACCACCCATGCACAAGGCTGCCTGCCCTCACTGCATTCTCCAAAGAGTTGTCTGAGCCGCAGAGCGGACAGTGACTGATTATGGAGAGCAGAGGCCCACTGGCCACCTGGCGTCTGCGGCCGCTGGTGCGGCCGCTGCCACTGATGCTGCTGCTGCTGCAACTGCTGCAACTGCCTCACACCCACCAGGGACGGCCCCTGAGACATACTCTCCCCACCCAGGTGCAGGGGTGGGACTGGGCACTAGTTCACGTGTGTGTTTAGACGAGCTACGCTTTGGCTCTGCTGCTTTCCTTCTCGCCTCCTCTGGCCCTGTGGCAGGGCCTCTCCCTCTGTTTCTGACATGTCCTTGCTCCAGCTTGTTTATTTTCTCTTTCTAACAGAGGGCCCAGGACCCTCCTGCGGTGCACCTTGGCAATGGCCTAGGACAAGAGCCTGTCGCTGTCATGACGTTTGACCTCACCAAGATCACCAAGTAGGGATTGACCCTGCTTCTTGACCCAGTTCTCTGACCCTGCCCTCTCTCCATCAGCTCTTCTCTTTTCCCTGTCTTCCTGTCCATCTTTCTCCCTGAATGCCACCTCCCCACTTCCTGCAACCCCACGTTGACCCCCAAAGGGCACACCCCATGTGCAGTCTTTCCTTCCGTGTCCTCCCAGAACCTCCTCCTCCTTTGAGTTTCGAACCTGGGATCCAGAGGGAGTGATTTTTTATGGGGATACCAATCCTAAGGATGACTGGTTCATGCTGGGACTTCGGGACGGCAGGCCTGAGATCCAGATGCACAATCAGTGGGCCCGGTTTACAGTGGGCGCAGGACCTCGGCTGGATGACGGGAGATGGCACCAGGTAAGCTAGCTCTGGTCCTAAGGCAAGGGGTGTCCAGGGCGGGTCTGAGGAAGAGGAACAAAGCCAAGCTGTTGGAGCATCCCTTTATCACTGTCATCTCATTTAATCCACACAAAACCCACGAAGGAGCTGTTCTTATCCCCATTTTTTTTCCAATGGGAATGCTAAGGCTCAGTCCCTACATAAGTGATAAGCCCTGAGTGGGCCGAGGATGCCAGCTGAGTATTCAGGGGCATGTTCTTTCCGCTATAGCACTGGGCCACCTCAAAGGAAAGTGGCAAAGACAGACCCCAGGGCCTTCTGATTCTGCTTCTCATCCTCTTCCTGCAGGTGGAATTAAAGATGGATGGGGACTCTGTGCTGCTGGGGGTGGATGGGAAGGAGGTGCTGCACCTGAGACAGGTCTCTGGGCCCCTGGACACCAAAGTCCAGCCCATCCTGAAGATTGCCCTGGGGGCACTGCTGTTCCCCTCCTCCAACCTGCGCTTCCCGGTAACTACATCACAGTGGGGGAGCTGTGGCCAAGGTGTGGTAAAGAACCGCTGGGTGGGTGGCCATGGGCATCTGAATCCATGCTTTTAAGGAGAGCGGATGGGATGAGAGCTGCATGGGGAGGCCAAATGCTGGTGTCTCAGAGGGGAATAAACTGAGGGTGGGGAGGTGGTGGGGACTGGGCACAGATGCCCTGATGTCCACATCCCTCCATCTTCCCTACGCCCACCTCCTCCAGCTGGTCCCCGCCCTGGATGGCTGTGTGCGTCAGGGCACCTGGCTGGGCAAACAGATCCAGACCTCAGCCTCTGCCCCCACTAGCCTCAGAAGCTGCGATGTGGAGTCACAACCTGGGATATTCTTCCCTGCAGGAACTCATGCAGAATTCGATCTCCAAGGTAGACTTCCTTGGAGTCTGTTTTTCCCCATGGCCAGCTCTGCCTTCCTCAGTCTCCCTCCACCACTGGCCCCTCCCTTCCCTGAAAGCCCGGCTTTGGGGCCTCAGGAGGATCATTTCTCCCTCTAGACATTCCCCAGCCTCATGGCGAGCCCTGGGCCTTCTCTCTGGACCTGGGACTCAAGCTAGTGGCAGGCTCAGGCCACCTCCTTGCCCTTGGGACACCAGAGAACCCTTCTTGGCTCGGCCTCCACCTCCAAGATCAAGTAAAGGGGGAGGATGGGGCACTGCCTGTGTTCAGGGGAGCCTGGCAGCAACAAGGGAAAACGGGACTACAAAGTTTCAATAGTATAATATTAAGGGTGGCGCTCAGGGTGTGGGGCGAGGGACATATCTTGAAGCCAACCACAGCAAGCAAACAGTTTTTACTTAGATTGCATATTTATTTGGGGTGGGTGTGGCTTCACAGAGGTTAAGCCTGGAAAACTGGAGCAGGATTTAAGTGGTGAGGATGGCCAGTAGGTGGAGGTGTAGCTGAGAGGCACGATTAAGGCAGCGAGGGATGGGCCACAGGGAATGGGTTCTGCTGATTCTTTCCTCCCACACACTCTGCAGAAGGTGGTGCTGTCTCCTGGGTCCGGGCCAGGGCTGGATCTGCCCCTGGTCTTGGGACTTCCTCTTCAGCTGACGCTGGGTGTGTCCAGGGTGGTCTTGAGCCAGGGGCTGAAGACAGAAGTCCTTGCTCTGCCTTCCTTGGGCCTTGGCCCCATCCTCAACCTTTGGGCCCAGCCTCAAGGGCGACTCTTCCTGGGGGCTTTACCAGGTGGGAGAGAGTGTCGTTCCAGCCCGCACACCGTTGTAAACAGCTAAAGGGAGGGGCACATTTTGAGAGGAAGGAAGCCTCTTGGAGGGAAGAAAAGTCCACAAGAAGACAGGATATGGGGGCAGTGGGAGGCAGTGCTTTTGAAAACTCAGGTTGGATTCTCCCCCTTTGTTAAAAAAGAAATAATTAATTAAATAAAATTTAAAAAGAGAAAATTCAGGTTGGAGAAGTGGAAAAGTGGGGAGAAGCTTCTGGATCCAAGCACCCATGAGGTTCTCTAATGCCACCTCTATGTCACCTCCCTCTAGGAGAGGACTCTTCTGCCTCCTTTTGCTTGAATGGCCTTTGGGCACAAGGCCAGAGGCTGGACATGGACCAGGCCCTGAACAGAAGCCAGGACATCTGGACTCACAGCTGTCCTTGGAGCCCAGGCAATGGCACTGACACCTCCCATTAAAGCCGTACCTAAGAACTCCTTTGAAAGTCACTCGTTCACTTACTCAACAGATATTTACTGTGTACCGGAAATGTACCAGGCACTGTGTCAAGCATCGGGTTGTACTGATGAGCAAAACCAACCTGGTTCCTACCCTCTCGATGCTCACAGTCCCATCGGGAGGCAGGCACCCATCAAAGGCTAACTACTAAGTGGATAATTGGAAACTCTGTAAGCACCACACAGGAGACTCCGAGAGTTGTGACAGCACGCAGATTGGGAGTCCTTCACCTAGTCTGGGCCCCAAGGAGGGCTTCCCTGCGGAAGCGGTCACTTCTTAGGCTGAGGTCCCAGCAACAGCACCCACAGACACACACACACCAGATCCAGGCCACTTTCTGGAAGCCAGGAGCCCACCTCCTTCCACAGTATCTACTTTTGGAACTCCAGCTTCCTGCCTCTGTGGCCGGTCCCTAGAGATCAGGAGCAAGGGGAGAGATGGAATTTTGTTGTCTCAGTCATTGTAGTCCTTGGACTGGCCATTGCTGCCCAGGGAAGGAGCAGCAGGGGGCGTGAGAGGGTCGTAGGGAGAGGGGTCAGGAAGTCTGTGGAAAGGGGTGGCGGCAGGGAGGAAGAAACAGGGAGGTGAGCAAAGGGAGAAAGCTGCCTCTCGCTCTTTCCTAGTCTTGGTCCACTCGTTGTGTTCCCAGATGAATTTGTCTCTACTCCATTAAACAAGAACTGGCTTGTGCTGGTCCCAGCTGGGAAAAACAGACAGCTTTAGGAATATCTCTTCCCTTAAAGAATATGGTGACCCAGCCCTCAGCTACTAGACCTCTGGAGAATCCTGGTGCCCTATCCCCTCCCAGGGCACCTTCCTGTCTCAGCTTCCTGTTCCCTGGGGATGCCTCATGCCCAAGCTCCCAGCCCCTAGACTCCAGCTCCCAGTCTTCAGCCCTCTTAGAAACCCTTGGGGCCCAGCCCAAAGCTCCCTGCCCACTAAGGAGCCCTGGGGCTCAGCCCCTCTCTTCCTACCTCTTAGCCCTCATCCTGCTCAAGAGCTGTTAATGCATCCCCTACCTCTGGCCCCCATGGGATCTCTAGGCTCCCACCAGTTTCCCAGCCTCTTGTTTCTTACAAGGCTCTTCCTGCCAGTAACCCAGGCAATGGGGTGAGTCACTCATTGGACCTGTTCTCCCCTCCTGCAGGGATTGGCTAGGACCTAAATGACTCTAGGGTAAGGAGGCTGC
>RJWJ010011283.1:22497-44859 GCA_004363605.1 Indri indri
CTTGCCACTGGCCCTGGAGAACCAGGGTTTTGAGAGAGAGACAGACATATGCAATGCTTTAATAGAGACACCAATGAGAGGTCAGGGAACCTGGCTGCTAGTTCTACCAAGGACCATGGAAGAGGTGAGTTATTAGATGTGTGAAGTTGAACAAATGACTAAACCTCTTTAACTCTCAGTTTCCCTGTCTACAAAATGGGGAAGTTACCACATCCATAGGGTTGCTGGGAAGATGTGACAAAATCATGTAGGTAAAATGTCTAGCACAGGGCTTGGCATCTAGAAAGTGCTCACTATATGAGTTATGTTGTTATTATTAACCTCGCGCATGGTTCTCGACATAGAAGTCTGAGCCTGCTGGGTATAAAAGATGAGGCAGGCATGTGATGTGGCCGAACCACGGGCAGGCTGAGCTGGAATGAGGGCAGACTGGGAGGCTCCTCGGGCCACGTGGTGAAAGGCCTTGTGTGTCCTGCTGAGGAATTGGGCTCAATCTGGTCAGTGAAGGATCTTTCTTTCTTTCTCTTTCTTTCCTTTTTTCTTTCTTTTTTTCAATTGTGGTAAAATATACACAATGTAAAATTTACCATCTTAACCATTTCCAAGTACAGTTCAGTGGCATTAAGTCCACTTACATTGTCGTGCAACCATCACCACCATCCATCTCCAGAACGCTTTTCATCCTTGCACATCTAAGACTCTGTCCCCATTAAACAACTCCCCATTCCTCCCTCCCCCCATATCCGTGTTTCAAAGAGCTCTTCTTTCCTTGTTCTTTTCTCTGCAAAGACCCATCTTGTTGGGAACCCAGACAGCGAAGTCCCTGGAATTGCGTGGACTGGAGGGAGGGGAGCAATGGCAGACCTCAGGGCAAGCTCTGGGTATGGCGTGGGGGCTCTCGTTCCTTCCCTCCTTTCTGGAGATGCTGGCGGGAGGGCTGGGTTCTAGGAAGAAGCTGGAGGTTTGTGATGGCTCTTTGCACCCAGCACACCACAGGCTTCTCCGATCTCCCCTTTCGCAGCTTGTCTCCCTCTGAACACCAACGTGGCATTTAGTGCCGAGGCCCCCTCCTTCCTGTCCCTTCCCTCCTTCTAGCCTGTAGGAGAAGACAGCAAGGCAGGGGCAACAGATATCTCATCCTTACTCCAGAACCCGCTGCAGTGCACAGAAGACCTTAATTCTTTCCTCTCTAAGTAAGCCTAGGGTACAGGGCAGAGATTAAGCCAGGAATCTGGAGGCCACCCTCAGGCTATGTTTGCTAAATTGTGTGTCTTGTCACTCCCCTGCTTAAAACTCTAGAATTGCTACCAGGATGGTTGGATTAAAATCTAAACCATGTCTACTAGATGGGATGTAAGAAAAAAAAAAATCCAAACCACTCCCTTTGGCCTACAAAGACATGTATGGGTTGGAGCCCACCTACCTCTTGGAGCTCTTGCTGCATCCATCTTGCCTTCCCTCATTAAAGTCCAGCCTAGGCACTTACACCTCCCTCTTCCTGGAAAGTTCCTCCACCACCTCTCCCCATAGCTTCTTTGGCCATTTAGGTCCACATTAAAAGACATCTCCTTGGTAAGGCCATCCCTACCATCCAGGCCCTCTGGTACATCACCCTGTTTTATTTTTTCTGCATAATATTGACATTATTATATTTGTTTGTTTATTTTCATTGTCCACTGGAGTGGGAGCCCCAGGAACACAGGGACCAGAATAGCAATACTTCCTGGCTCTGAGCAAATGCGCATTAGATTTGCATTGAATGAATGAATAGGAATTGGGGCTAGTTTCTGAAGGGTAAGCCGTCTTCTAGGAGGAAGGAATGAAATGGACAAAGATGTGAAGTCAGGAGGAAGCACAGTCTTTCCTGGGAGTGGCTGGCTGGGTTCCAGCAGAGGACTAGTTGGGTACTAGTGAGAAAGGAGGTTGGGGACACAGGCTGGGTGTAGATTGTGGAGGACCCTGTAGGTTAGACTGAAGAATCAGGACTCCGTCCTGCCGGGTAATGGGGAGCTATTGAAGACCTTTGAGCTGACGAGTGGCCTAATTAAAGCTGTATTTTGAGAAAATTAATCGAGAGTCTGCTGCAGGATAGAGTAAAGCAGGCCAGCTGCATAATTTGTGGACCCAGTACAAAATGAAAATGTGGGGCCTCTTGTTCAAAAAGCAGGAAAAAAAGTGCCATTAGAGGCACTAAAATATAAACTATTTTCTGTTCTTCTCAACTTCTTGTGGTGTTTTTTCTTTGCTATTTAATGTTTGCATTTTTTTTTTTTTTTTGATACAGAGTCTCACTCTGTTGCCCAGACTAGAGTGCCATGGCATCAGCCTAGCTCACAGCAACCTCAAACTCCTGGGCTCAAGTGATCCTCCTGCCTCAGCCTCCCGAGTAGCTGGGACTACAGGCATGTGCCACCATGCCTGGCTAATTTTTTCTATATATTTTTAGTTGTCCAGCTAATTTCTTTCTATTTTCAGTAGAGACAGGATCTCACTCTTGCTCAGGCTTGTCTCGAACTCCTGAGCTCAAGCTATCCTCCCACCTCGGCCTCCTGGAGTGCTAGGATTATAGGAGTGAGCCACGGCGCCCGGCTTTTGCATTTTTTAAATGACCACTTTTCTACCTTCAGCTTCCTGATAGGTAAAGAAGGACTGAAAGGCAAAGGACCCATGGGCTGCCCCAGCCTTCCCTTTTCTTCTGTGTCATCATCGGCGGCCTGAGCAGCCAGCTAACACAGGGAAGTGACATGACCAAGAAAGGCTATGATAGGATGTCGTGATCGTCCATGCCTCCTAGAATGCCATTGCTTGTATTCTGTGTTTGAAGCAAGCTCTGCTTTGAGCGGAAGGTGTGGTCTCTCAGCTGTCAGCACCCCCATCTATTCAGTTGCAGACATAACATGCTTACGTGGTACTCCCTTTGGGTCTGGCTGAACTCCCATGCATCGTAGGTCTACCAGAATTCTGTGCTCACGGAGCCTCTTGAACATAAGAGAATGGGCCACCACATTACCCATATTGCCTCTGCTCACATGCGTGCACCAGTGTCCCGTTGGACCTCATTTACAAAGCACAGCTTCAAAGTTAGAACTATTAAGAATTTCAAGATGGGGCCGGGTACGGTGGCTCACGCCTGTAATCCTAGCACTCTGGGAGGCCAAGATGGGCGGATTGTGCTGAGCTCAGGAGTTCGAGACCAGCCTGAGCAAGAGCGAGACCCCGTCTCTACCAAAAATAGAAAGAAATGAATTGGACAGCTAAAAATATATATAGAAAAAATTAGCCGGGCATGGTGGCGCATGCCTGTAGTCCCAGCTGCTCGGGAGGCTGAGACAGTAGGATTGCTTGAGCCCAAGAGTTTGAGGTTGCTGTGAGCTAGGATGACGTCAAGGCACTCACCCCAGGCAAGAGAGTGAGACTCTGTCTCAAAAAAAAAAAGAAAAGAATTTCAAGATGGAGACAGCAGAGCATTAAACCAAGCAACTCTGACCATAGGCCTTGTGGAACCGAGAGGGTCCCATATCCTGAAGCTGGCCCTAGACTGGAGGGAGTGAGTTTGAGGACAAGAGTGATAGTCTAGATGGAGGACTTGGGCCAAGGATTTAGGGTGAGAGTTGAAAGGAGAAGAAAAGTCTCTTCAAAAAAAGTGGCAAGATTGGAAGAAAGATTAAAAGAAGTAGAGATTATGACTCTTAACATGTGGTATTTAGAGGTTCTTTTACGTCCCTACTAGACTGTGGGCCTCCTGAGCCCTGTGACAGCTGTGACTTCAGTCCAACCTATCTTGGCCTCCCCAGGGCTATAGCTGCACAGTCTCAATGCTCAATAAATACTTGCTGACCCAAACGGGCAAATGAGGAGGCAAGTTCAGACTGGGGCTGGGGGTGCCGGGAGGCACAACACCTAAACAGACCTGGCTGCAGGGCTGGGATCTCAGGGCAATACTGAGGACTGGGAATGTAGCGTTGGGAGGGCTTCAGGGACACATGTGGTGGGAGGATGGGGAAGCCCTTGCACGTGCAGAGAACCAGGTGGTGGAACAAGGGGCTGTGGGACTGGATCAGGAGGTGTCCAGGGGACCGGTAGCAGCTTCTACAAGGGAATTCCCTCCTGGGTGGCCTTTATCCATCTCCGCTGTCCTATTCTAGCTTCCTTCCTGGCTGGTCCAGCACCCTGCTGGTCTTTTTTTTTTTTTTTTTTGAGACAGTCTCCCTCTCTTGCCTGGGGCGAGTGCCGTGGCGTCAGCCTAGCTCACAGCAACCTCAAACTCCTGGGCTCGAGCAATCCTACTGTCTCAGCCTCCCCAGTAGCTGGGACTACAGGCATGCGCCACCATGCCCGGCTAATTTTTTTCTGTATATATTTTTAGCTGTCCAATTAATTTCTTTCTATTTTTGGTAGAGACGCGGTCTCGCTCTTGCTCAGGCTGGTCTCGAACTCCTGAGCTCAGGACGATCCACCCGCCTCTGCCTCCCAGAGTGCTAGGATTACAGGCGTGAGCCACCGCGCCCGGCC
This sequence comes from Indri indri, assembly GCA_004363605.1. Taxonomy (NCBI): domain Eukaryota; kingdom Metazoa; phylum Chordata; class Mammalia; order Primates; family Indriidae; genus Indri; species Indri indri. Next base: position 27,010 of record RJWJ010011283.1, read on the forward strand.
TTTGCTGGTCTTTTTGCTCAGTGTTTCTTGGTCCCAAACTCTTTACTCCTTTCTCATTCTGCCCCATCTGTCTCCTGGACTCTTCCGTGGCATCTATATCTTAGTCTCTTTCTAACTCCCTGCATGGAGCCCCCACCTTTAAGCGTATATCTGCTTCACTGTCTGTCTCTGAGTCTCTGTGCGGTTATCTTTCCCTCTACTTCGCCCGGACGCGCCCCCTTATCTCTTCCTGCCACCCTGTTGCAGTCCAGTACCTGGGGTCGGGTAGGGGAGAGACTGCCAGGTCCCTAAGAGGCGGCAGGGGCGGCCCCAATCCTTCTCTCCGTATTTGCATATGTATGAGGTCGCCTGGGCCAGCTGCGAGGAGGCGGAGCTTGTGAGGATGGGAAGGGGGCGGGCACCCCCAGAGCCGCAGAGTATAAAGACCGCGAGCGGCGACCGCGGGTCCCGCACTGCTGAGGAGCGGAGCCTCCGACTTGGGGGCCCCTCCTATCCCTGGCTGTCCCCCAACTGCGCGTCCCCGCCCCACCCCCGCGGCCGAGCCACTACTGGTGCAGTGGTCTCCGCTTGGCAGAAGAGCCTTGAGCGGTCACCCACCTCGTTCCACAGCCTCTTTCCATCTCGGATTTCGGGGCGGTCCCCTCCCCCACCTCTCCCTGCCTCTTTGCACCCCTCTTTTTTCTGCGTTTCGCTCGGGTTTTGTAGCCGTCTGTTTTTGCACCCCTTTTCGTTTTGCTTCTAGGCGGTTTGGGGGGCGAAGCTGCATTCACACCCCTTCCCCTTGTTATCCTTCCCCGGCTCTGCCAGGCCCCCTTTTCATCACTGTCTGGGGGCCTAGGATCGGTGCATCTTCCGCCACGTTGCCAGCACCCCGCAGCGCGTGGCCCTACACCCCGGAATTTGCAGCAGCTGCATATCTTAGCGGGGTCGCATTAGCCCCCGCCGCCTTTGCTCGGGGCGCTCTCGCGTGCGTGGAGGGCTACAGCGCGCGGCGCCCCCGCTTCTCCGCAGCCCCCAGCCCCCCGCGGGGACTCGCCCCGCGCCGCTAAGATGGTCATCCAGAAAGAGAAGAAGAGCTGCGGGCAGGTGGTTGAGGAGTGGAAGGAGTTCGTGTGGAACCCGAGGACGCACCAGTTCATGGGCCGCACCGGGACCAGCTGGGGTACGCGGGGCCCGCGCGCGAGGGGCTGGGGGGAGCCGCTGGGCGACGCCTCGGAGGTGCGGGGTCCCGCCGACGCGGCCCCAGCTCCCCTCCCGGGTTCCTGGTGTCCAGCCCCCCTGCTGGGCTCTGGACTGGGAGGTGGCCGAGTCACCAGTCTAATCTCCCTGGCTGGCCGTGCGGAGGCGGAGAAAGTAGGTCACAGCCGCCTTCCCGCCCCCCGCGGAGCCCCCTCGGGCGGGGGGTCGCGGGCTCTGCGCGCGTGTCCGCGCCGCGGCGCTCACGCTCCCTCTCGGGGCCTGTCCGCTTCACACGGTCGCCCCCCACCTCTGACGATCCCCCACCTTCCCTCCCTCTGGCTCTCACTAGGCTCCAAACCCGTCTATTTTTAGCCCGTGCCCACCCCCTGGACCCTGGGAACATTCTTGAGGGGGCGGGTCTTGGAGGGGAGGTATTGGGGGGGTTCTTCACAGCGGAAGTTGCCTGTCTATATCCCACTGCCGGGTGTTTGGAGCCTTCTGTGGCTGCTTTGTGGGTGGGGGGCTGAGGGAGGAGTGGTCACTGCGGGGAGATGTGTACATCGTCCGGTCGGGTGTGTCTGTGGGAGTCGGATGGCTTGGGAGCTTCCCCAGCCTTACCATGGCTGGACTCAGGGGGCATGGAGGGCGTTGTACCTAGTGGGGGGGGGGCGGTGATGGGCACAGGTGCAGGCAAAGGGTGGAATTCTTTCTAAAGAGATTGCCAAGCTGGGAAGTTGAAGCGCAAGAGACCCGGTGTGACACAATTTACAATTTATCCACACTGGACCCTGTTCCAGGCAGCCCACCCACTTAGGGGCCCATGAGGGGGGTCCAATGCATTCGTCGCCCTCAGGGAACTCCAAATCCAGTCCCTGGAATGAGAGGGGTCCAAGAATATTTGGGAGAATCTGAGGACTTCATGGAGGAAATGTCTTGAGATGGGAGGACCGGAAGTCCAGGGTGGTGGGAACAGCAGGCCCTTATACCAGGCTGAGGGAGCCACGGAGAGATTGTGTCCCAGGAAGGTTGTGGGCAATTCTGCCTTCACTCCCTGCCTCTGCCCAGGGTGTTGGCTGTGAGTTGAGGGTGAGTGTTAGGTTCTTCACTTCAGGAACTGTGTTCGGGGTTTGGATTCTGCAGGGCACCAAGAAAAAGAAAATTTTGTTTTAGTCTAAGGGTCCAGGCTCGGCGGGACAGTATGAGAATTTGGTTGTGAGTGGTGGTCAGTGCCAGCCAAAAATGTCATTGTGCTAGCTCAGCTTTAGGCATGGGTACCAATGCAGAGGTAACAGGACCATGCCTTTTCAGGACCGTGCGTGGTTGAGAAGTCGCAAATGTAATTGGAGGCAAAATGACAGCAGCCTATACTCGGAGTTGCCTGAGCAACAAGAATTTAGGTCTCTTGTGGCCTCCACAAGGTCGGACTTCACTGTGCCCTAGGACCAGGAGGGGGCCGGGAGTCGTGCCTGGACGCCAGATACAACTGCCTGTTTCCAGATTGTCTCATTTTGCTCCCAGGGGAAGGCTCTAAGACGTCCCTGTGGCCCTGCGACCAGCCGCAGTGCAGAACTTCTCAGTGGATAGAGGGGTGCGAAGGTAGATGAAGTCATGGTGGGAGACTTAGAACCTGCTGACCCTCTTTCCTCCTCCCTAGCCTTTATCCTCCTCTTCTACCTCGTCTTCTATGGCTTCCTCACCGCCATGTTCACCCTCACCATGTGGGTGATGCTGCAGACTGTCTCTGACCATACCCCCAAGTACCAGGACCGGCTGGCCACACCGGGTGAGTGATGGGGCTCCCCCTGCCAGCACTTTAACTGCTGTTGTGCCCCCAAGCCTCCAAAAGGAACTCACAGTTCTTTTCAGGAGTTTGGTTCTGACGACCCAATCACCATGTGCTGGGAAGTTCTTTTTGAAGTCTGCCTTCCTTCCCATTTCCTGCATCTGGGAGCTATCTGGGGAGGTGGCAGATAACCACAGGAGATCACCCTCCCTTGAAGACAATCCCAGATCTTCACCCCATCCCTCACGTCAGCATTCCCTGTGTGTCCATCTTCTTCCCCTATGTGCAGTCCCTTACCTTATATATACCCCCCACTCCTGCCCTTGTCGGCTACAGGCTTGATGATTCGCCCCAAGACTGAGAACCTTGATGTTATTGTCAATGTCAGCGACACTGAAAGCTGGGACCAGCATGTTCAGAAGCTTAATAAGTTCTTGGAGCGTGAGTGTGATGCTGGCTATGTGTCAATCCAGGATTTGGGGCAGGGGATGGGTGGGATCCCTGGAAGCAGAACATCGGGCCCCTGACTCTCTCCCTCCTACCGCCTTAGCTTACAATGACTCTATCCAAGCCCAAAAGAATGATGTCTGTCGCCCTGGGCGCTATTATGAACAGCCAGATAATGGAGTCCTCAACTACCCGAAACGTGCCTGCCAGTTCAACCGGACCCAGCTGGGTGACTGCTCCGGCATCGGAGACCCCACCCACTATGGTTACAGCACTGGGCAGCCCTGTGTCTTCATCAAGATGAACCGGGTACCCAAGGGACAATGGAGGGAGGGAGCTGGAGCCCTTCTGCTGACAGTTGTGTCCTTTCACTGGGGCTAATAGGCATGAGAAGGATTTTTGGATGTTTGAGTAGCTGAGAGAACAAGAGAGGTGGGGCCAATGGAGGCTAAGCTCCGTAGTTGGAATGCCAGATGCCTGTCTTTTTCTTTTTTAATTGAGGTGGGGTCTTGCTATGTTGCCCAGGTGGGTGTCAGACTCCTAGGCCAGAGCGATCCTCCTGCCTCGGCCTCCCAGTTAGCTGGGATCACAGGAGCGTGCCACTGTGCTTGGCTTAGCTCGATCTGGATGCCTGTCTTTGACAACTTCTTCCTTTGACTCTCACCACGCTTCCTCCTCGCTCCAGGTCATCAACTTCTATGCAGGAGCAAACCAGAGCATGAATGTTACCTGTGTTGGGAAGGTGAGTTTGCTGGGCCCTTTCCACCCGCCCACGTGTTTGTCCTTCGTGGTTTCAGTGTAATTTACCCATCTCTCCCTATCTTCCTTGCTCCCAGAGGCCCCAACACTATAGGGACAAGGGGGTAAGAGTGGGCTCTGCTGTGGCTTGAACTCTGTGGGCTCCCACCCTTCTTGCTTCTCTCTAGGATGCAGGAGCTGCTCTCAGGGGGTTAGACACACCTGCTCCTCCACCAAAGCCCTGGCCTCTGGCTTCCCTCCCTAACGCCTCCACCTTCTTCGTCCCTGATGGTCCGTGTCTTCTGCTGTCTCTCCCATATCGCCCCTGCTCCTCAGTTCCTTTTAGGTACTTGGTAGCTGCTGATCTGCGAGCACCATCTGCCACCACTAAGTTGTCCTTGGAACCCTGCTCCCCATCCCACACCCCACCCCTAGAAACTGGCTACCCCTCTCCATTCATGCCCCCTCCATGCCTCCTCCTGAGCCCTTACTCATTGTCTGTTCTCTCTTGGCTCTGCTCCAGAAACCGATTCCCAAGGATGGGGTAAGAACTTGGGGCAGGAAGGGAGTAGGAGGCTTCCGAGTCATTAGCAGCCTTCGGGAGTTCCCAGTCTGATGACAGACAGGCCGTCCCCCTCCCTTGCACACACAGACACACACAGGTCACAGCTTGAGGGAAGCAGACTTGAGACAGGGGTAACTGGGGGTGAAGGAAGAACAAAGGGAAGTCTAGTGAGCTTCTGGGTGCTTGCCATCCCAACTTACTCGTCCCTACCTTCCTGCACACCCACAGCGAGATGAAGATGCTGAGAATCTTGGCAACTTTGTCATGTTCCCTGCCAATGGCAACATCGACCTCATGTACTTCCCCTACTATGGCAAAAAGTTCCACGTAAGTCCCGGGAGAGGCCCAGGGTGGTGGCTCCTCAAGGGGCGGATGCGGGGATCCTGGGAAGGAGGCTGAGTTGCCCCAGGCCCAGCCCCTGGCACTGCTCCTCTGGCCCAGGTGAACTACACGCAGCCCCTGGTGGCCGTGAAGTTCCTGAATGTGACCCCCAACGTGGAGGTGAACGTGGAATGCCGCGTCAACGCTGCCAACATCGCCACAGACGATGAGCGAGACAAGTTCGCCGGCCGCGTGGCCTTCAAACTGCACATCAACAAAACCTGAGGCCCCTTCGTCCCGCCCCCATCTCTCTCCTGTGGATGCTTCTGGAATGTCCCTGACCCTGCCTGATCCCTCCCTCACCCACCCCAAAGGTATTTTTTATAACAGAGCTGTGACTTGTCTGAGCCTCACGCCCTTTTCCTTGACTTCTCAGCACAGCCTGATGTCCACTGTGAGTCCCCAGCCACACACGGTTCCCACCGTCTTCTCCCAACCTTAGCTCAGTCGGAGACAGGGCGCTGGGCTGCCCAGATGGCCGCAGAGGAGCAGGAGCCTTTCTAGTTCTGGTTTAGCTGTGAGAGCTACTCACCTCTCCCGCCCTCCTATCGGGAGAGCTATAGAAAATGCCCACTGACCACCCACCTGCCTCCCCCCCACCTCGCCCCCAGGTTCACCCCTTTGCTTCCCAGAGACGAAGGTGGTACTCCCTCCTGCCGGTTCTAAGCTTCCTCCCTCGTCTACACTGTCGCTATCTTGGTAACTTTGACCTTCCTGGCTCCTCTGGCAAGGCTTCCCCCCTTTTCTCCATCCCTATTCCCGCCTCTGAAAGGCAGCCATTTGTATTTGAGGACTAGGTGGTTCTGTGGCCTTTTCCCTCTTTCCTGGCACATCCTGCTTCTCATCCTGTGGTGATTCCGTGAGCTGGGAAGTGAAGGACTAGAAGAGAAGCCCCCGTTGGCCCTTGAGAATTCTCTAGCAGCCCCCACTCCCATTTCTTCCTGGTTTCTCCTATCGCCCAAATAGCCACTGCCCAGGAGGGCGGGGCTGACCTAGGCTGAATATCCACTTTGTTTTTGCCGATGGCTCCCTTCCCCCATTGGCCTTCCCAGAATATCCTTCAAGTTCCACTTCCCAGGGAGCCCTGGGGGAGGGGCAGCCATTTGGCTGCATCCCCAGCGGCCACCTTGGAAACATAGCTGGCTATGGGACTATTCCGCCTCCTTCCCCTGAGCCCAGATCTGCCGCCACCGTCCTCTCTCTGGCTTCTCTTAGCAAGTTATCAACTTATCACTAACTCCTTCCCTCTCCTCCGCATGCCATCCTGAAAGTTCCAAATACCCTCCTCAATCTAGGCTCTGAATTTCTTGGCTCCATCTCCTTCAGACCCCTTTGCCTTTTTAAAAAAAACCCCGTAATGCCCATAGAATGTCCGATGAGGGGCCTCCTCCTGCTCTGAATATTCTTTAGCTGTAGAGGCACTTTAACTGTTTCCGCTCCGGCCTCCCTTCACCTCCTCACCCTCTCTAACCTCCCTTTTCTCTTCTTAATGCTGCAGCCTCCACGCCCCACCCACAGATGGACCCTTCCCTTTTTTCTCTTGCCGGGTCTGTGTCTCCTCCCTTTGGGTCCCCATGTTTTCCTGCACCTCCCCTCCCCAGTGGTCTCTCTCTGCAGTTATTTAATGCCTGTGTCAGATCTACTGTAAAAAGATGATAAAGTACAATAAAATGAGAGCAATTATATATATAAATATATATCACATACGGAGCCCTGTGTGCAGGCTGTTCCTTTCCGAACATTTGGAAGAGCTCAGGGAAAGGGGCGGAAGGGGGATTCGGGTGATCCTGGGGGTTACCCAGCCCTTGGGGGCCACTCCTCACCTTTGACCTCTTCCTTCTGGTGCCCAAGCATCTACCCACTTCACCTCCTTCACTTCAACTAATTTAGTGCACACTATCTTGAGATCACTCAATATAAGAGAGACAGGAAGTCTTCGTCTCTTCGTACGGCGATACTTATAAAGTGCCTGCTGTGTGCATTCTAGGCACTGTGAGGACACACTTATGAAAGAGGCAGAGTTCCTGCCCCCAAGGAGCTCCCCAGTTTAACGGGAGAGGTGAGGAGCACACGAGAAACTCTCATGCAAGGTAGACCTAAACGTGCTTCATGGAAGGGGAGAAAGCTGGCAATGATCAAATTCAGAGTGGTCAACCACTTGCTGTCCAGGGCTCCAGAGGGAAGGTTTCTTCCAGAAGGCAGCATTTAAGCTGGGGCTTAAAGGATGTGGCGGTTTGGGGAGAGAAGAGCATCAGCAAACGCTTAGAGACAGACGAGAAAAGTTGACTAGAAGAAACATAGATCTCAAAACAACGTGAACCAGATGATCCTGATTTTGTGTAAAAGTGCACACCCATACATAAACATAAGCTAGAAAAAAAGATAGATGGTTAAGTACAATGGTCATTGTGGTAACAGGGGGAAGAAATGGGTTTATAGTTAATTTTTATTTTCTTGGGGCTTATTTATTATTTTTGCAATGAGTTGGTTTTAGTATTTGTCTTGAGAAATAGCTTTATTGTTATCCATATGCATACATACATACACAATTCTATCATGAATACATAATAGACACACACACACGCTGGGTTTTGTTCATTGTTATACCAAAATTGGATCATATTGTACACACTTTCATGCATCTCACTTTTTCCACTCAATAACTATTGCGTGCCAGTACTTTCCCTGGTAGAGCTTGAATTCTTCTCTTTTTTCCCCCACAAGAGTAGCTTTTTATTACAAAACGAAACAGGTCTGTCTCCGCTAGTGGAGAGAGACAGACTGACTCACTGACTTACTGACTCTCTTCTAATTCATTTTTTTTTAATGGCTACATAATATTTTGTTTTTCTATTGGGTTGCTATCCCCTTATTAATTTGTTAGCGACCTTTGATAAAGTTTTTCTGCATTGCAAAATTTCCCCCAATCCATTGTTTGCCTCTTGACTTCGTGGTATCTTTTACAATTAATAGGTTTTTGCAGCTAGCGCAGTGGCTCATACCTGTAATCCCAGCACTTTGGGTGGCAGAAGCAGGGGATTGCCTAAAGCCAGGAGTTCAATACCAGTCTGGGCAATATAGCAAGACTCTGTCTCTCATTAAAGAATAACAGATACTAAAAGTTTTTTGGTTTCCGTATAGTCAAATTTGCTTATTCTTTTTTTTTTTTTTGAGACAGAGTCTCACTCTCTTGCCTGGGGCGAGTGCTGTGGCGTCAGCCTAGCTCACAGCAACCTCAAACTCCTGGGCTCAAGCGATCCTTCTGCCTCAGCCTCCCGAGTAGCTGGGACTACAGGCATGTGCCACCATGCCCGGCTAATTTTTTTCTATGTATATTTTTAGCTGTCCAATTAATTTCTTTCTATTTTTGGTAGAGACGGGGTCTCGCTCTTGCTCAGGCTGGTCTCGAACTCCTGAGCTCAGGACGATCCGCCCACCTCGGCCTCCCAGAGTGCTAGGATTACAGGCGTGAGCCACCGCGCCCGGCCCAAATTTGCTTATTCTTTTGTAGTTTCTGGGTTTCTAGTCATTAGGGTATACTCGCATTTTCCAGAATTTTTTTTTTTTTTTAGTGGGATTTTAATTTCATTTTAATTTTTGCATTCACTTTAGTTCATCTGGTTTATTTATTTATTGGCGTGTGTGGTATAAATTAGAGGTCCAATTTTATTTTTCCAGTTTTGCCAGCTTCATTTATTTTTTATAAATGCTAATTTGGCCATATAATAATTTTCCTACATTCCGACATCTACTTCTGCATTCTTACTTACTCCCCTTGGCTTGTCTAGTATTCCATATGCCAAGCCATAGTGATCTGATTCCAGCAGTGTTTTTTTTTTTTTGAAGACATTGATATTTCAGAGACGGGGTCTGGATATGTTGTTCACGCTGGCCTTGAACTCCTGGGCTCAAGTGATCCTCCAGTCTCAGCCTCCTGAGTAGCTGGGATTACAGGTGTGTGCCACTGCGCCCTGCTAAATGGAATGTTTTCTTGTTCTTTTATTTTCTCAGTGCTTTTGCTGGAAGATAAAACTAATATTTTTGTTTACTACCCAATTTACCTTGCTAAATTCTTCTAATTTCATAAAATCTCTAATAGTCTTTTGAGTTTCTTTTTTTTCTTTTTGAGACAAAGTTTTGCTCTGTTGGCCGGGCTAGAGTGCCGTGGCATCAGCTGGGCTCACAGTAACCTCAAACTCCTGAGCTCAAGCAATCCTTCTGCCTCAGTCTCCCTAGTAGCTGGGACTAAATCATGTGCCATTGCAGCCGGCTATTTTTTTCTGTATATTTTTAGTTGTCCAGCTAATTTCTTTCTATTTTTAGTAGAGACGGGGTCTCGCTCTTGCTCAGGCTGATCTCAAACTCCTGAGCTCAAACGATCCTCCTGCCTCAGCCTCCCAGAGTGCTAGGATCATAGGAGTGAGCCACCGTGCTCGGCCAAGTCTTTTGAGTTTTTAGGTACATAATCCCATGATCGAAAAGGCAGATATATATATATATATATATATGTATTTTTTTTTTTACCAGTGATCGTCCTTTTTTTGGTCCTCTTGAACGCACTAAAACCAGTGTTAATGGATATCCCTAGATAGTTCTTGATTTTAATTGAACTTATCTTAGCGTTTAATTATTTAGGATAATATTGACTTATTGGTATTCCATTAGCAGTCTATTACTGTTTTAATTAAAGCTTTATTATTTTTTTTATTTTTTATTTATTTATTTATTTTTATTGTTTGTTGTTTATAGGGGTACAGGTGTTTAGGTTATGTGTGATGCCCTTGCCCCCCCTTCCCCCCAAGTCCCAGTCCCAAGCATGTCCATCTCTCGGAGGGTGCGCACTGCACCCTTTGTGTATGCATATATCCGTCCCCTCCTCCCCCTCTTTATTATTTTTTTTAATGATTGGCTGCTGAAATTTAATCGAATTCCTTTCAGCAGCTGCTGATACCATATAACTTTTCTTTTTAATTTATTAATATAATGAATTATGTTGATAGATTCTCTGCTAGTAAACCAACTTTGTGCTTCTGGAACAAACTATTTTGTTACAGTGTAATTTTTCTGATTCATCAATATATTCATATTTTATTTAGAGATTTTGCATCTATATTTATAAATTAATTTGGTTTGTAGTTTTTTGTAATCTTTATTATATTAACATTCATGAAGTCAGCATAATAGAGATTTCACTCTTTTCCCGCGGGCCAGAATAGTTTAAATATTGGACTATTTGGTTCTTTTTTTTTGTTTGAGACAGAGTCTCACTCTGTTGCCCTGGCTAGAGTGCCATGGCATTAGTCTAGCTCACAGCAACCTCTAACTCCTGGGCTCAAGTGATCCTCCTGCCTCAGCCTCCCGAGTAGCTGGGACTACAGGCATGTGCCACCATGCCCGGCTAATTTTTTCTATATATTTTTAGTTGTCCAGCTAATTTCTTTCTATTTTTTTAGTAGACACGGGGTCTCGCTCATGCTCAGGCTGGTCTCAAACTCCTGAGCTCAAATGATCCGCCCGCCTCGGCCTCCCAGAGTGCTGGGATGACAGGCGTGAGCCACTGTGGCCGGCCGACTATTTCGTTCGTGATCTTTGTTTTCTTCAACCAGCTCTTGAGTTTTTCTTTTTAAAATGTGTGTTTCTCTTTCTCTCTCTATATATATTTTAGGCCCCTGCTTTTGGATTTACCCTTTCAACCAAATTTGTTTTTTCTTTCAATAATTTCAGTCTGCTGGGCATGGTGGCTCACGCCTGTAATCCTAGCACTCTGGGAGGCCGAGGCGGGCGGATCGTTCTGAGCTCGGGAGTTCGAGACCAGCCTGAGCAAGAGCAAGACCCCATCTCTACCAAATAGGAAGAAATTAATCGGACAGCTAAAAATATATATAGAAAAAATTAGCCGGGCATGGTGGCACATGCCTGTAGTCCCAGCTACTCGGGAGGCTGAGACAGTAGGATTGCTCGAGCCCAGGAGTTTGAGGTTGCTGTGAGCTAGGCTGACGCCAAGGCACTCGCCCCAGGCGAGAGAGTGAGACTCTGTCTCAAAAAAAAAAAAAAAAAAAAAAATTTCAGTCTGTATCTTTTAGGATATATACTAGGTCCTTTCCTTTTAATGATGAGAACGTTTAAGGCTATACAATTTCCTCAGGGTATGACTTTTAGGTTTGGAGATCCTGTGTTCCTAAAATGAGGGAGAAAAAATTTCTAAATTAAAAAATAGGATACACTGATTTAACATTGCGAACTGCAAGTCTGGATTGGAGTCATGAGGAAATTGGGAGATCTGATTCCAGACCTCATTGGGATAAGGCCTGGGCTCTTTGAGCCTGAGGTTGGGGGCCATGTCTGCCATAGACCCCCCCCAGGGCCTAGAGCAGTGCCTGGCACAGAGTAAGGCACCAGTGAATACCTACTGACTAGAAGGGACAGATGACTGAACACAACACGAGGGAAAGCCAGCAAGTGGAACCAGAGAGGTTATGGACTCAACAAAGGTCACACAGCTCATAGCAGAGCTGGCCTGAAATCCCAAACCTCACTAGTTCTCAATCCAGGGATCTATCAGCTCACAAACAAGGGATTAGCAGAGTCAGAATGGATTGCCTTCTGCAACAATACAGTAGAAATAAAAACAGAGCTAGTGACACAATCCAGGGAAATGTTGAGAGTTAAGGGGGTGCTACATGCTGGTCAAAAAGGGAACTTTCCTGTTTACTTGAAATTTGCAGAGTATATCTGAGTGTCCTTACCATGTGCACACACATACACACACACAAATGGTAACTGTGTGTGATGATGGATGTGTTAATTAATTTATGTAATAATTTCACAGTATATACTATTTATCAAATCGTCACATTGTATATCTTGAATATATACAATTTGGGGGGGAGGTGTCACATGTACCTCAATAAAGCCTAAAAAGAAAAAGAGACCTTATCAAAGTGACCTGTCTACAGAAGCAAGGAGAGGGACTGGTTCACCCAGTGGGTGGGGACAGATGTTTAAGCTAAAGGTGTCTGAAACAGGTGGATCCAGGTCTCCTGGGGAGAGTGTTTGGTATTCCTTAGTATGGTGGTCCTGAGGGCAGGAAGGCTGGTGGCTCCACAGCTCTCTGGGATCCTTGGGGCAAGGCAGTGGGTCCCACTGGCACTTTAAGCCTGGTTGATAGGCTGAGGACAGTGGCCCCAGAAGCCCCTTTGGACCTGAGCACCCCTCTCTAGCACCAGGGAGGAGGAAGGACAAGGCATGTGCCCCCCTGACTAACCATGCCTCCAAGCACTGGCTCAGGGAGCAGTGGGCCATGGGGAGAGCCTGCCCCCAGCCCCCCTCCCTAGGAGCCAGCAGCACTGAGGACAGAACGGGCAGGGGGGTGCTGAGCTCCCCAACCCGACTCTCCTCCCTATCCCAAGAAGCCCTTTGAAAGGTTTTCCTGGCAGAGTTTAAAGCTTCAATTCATTCAACCGCCTGGCATGAGGCCCAGGATGAAGGATGCCGGGAAGGCCCCAGCCCCGCACCCCAACCCTTACCTTAGCTGCCCCTACTTTCCTGGGACCCCTGCTGGCAGGCCTCCCCCTGGCCTCTCTCCATCCAGTGGCACCCAACCCCTTTCTCCTTGGGAACCCAGGTATCCTGCCACTTTCCTGTGGAGCAGATGGCCACCCCGGAGGCTCAGGCTTGCTAAATCAGACATTTAAATCCCATAATCCTTGGTGAGAGGCTGGCGAAGGGGCAGCAGCCCATCCCTAGATGCAGGGGAGGGAGAGAACCTAGTGCCAGCCCTGGTGGGAGGGGAGGAGGGACAGTTGGTTCCCTGCTTGTGAATGGAGTCAGCCCCCTCCCTTGTTGTCATGCAGCCCACAGACTGACCCAGTCTCCAGCCTTTGTTCCCCTCCCGGAACCTGGGCATTGGGCCCCCCCAGCCTGCACTGCCTGGGGACTCAGGTGGCTGCCTCCCAACTTCACCTCCCCACTCACCCCTGCACCTGTGGCCCGGCAGCCTGCACTGGCACCCACCCCTCAGACACACAAGTGATATAAAATTTTATTGTAAAATAAGGAATGGATATAAAAATGGGATATAAAAAGGGAAGAGAAGGGGTGGGGGTAACAAATGCAGATGTGCCTTGCAGAGTGTAAAAGAAACTGACCCTGAGTATTTGGGGGAAGAAGTAAAACAGGTCTTGGTGGATCCAGATCCTACACAAGAGATGGAATCCTCCGGGGTGTGGGATGGGCCGAGACTTCCTTTTAGGTGCCAAGGTTCACCAAGAGGTTGGACAGGATATGGCTGAGTTTAAAATCTCAGTAGAGACTTGGAAACTTCCAATATACGCACCAACAGGAACAGGGAACAGGCACCCCAGGAGGGGGCCAAATTCTAGACTCCATGTACTAAAAGGTGGCTTCGAGATCAGACATACATCCTTTCATTAACCCTCACAACAGACTCCGTGAGGTAGGTGCGATTATCTGCATTTCACAGACGTGGCCACTGAGGCCGGGGGAAATTAAACAACCAGAAACGGCTCCCTGCTTAGTACAGAGGAGAACTGGGCTTCCCACCCAGTGCGTGGCTGATTGTAAAATCTAACCCTTACATGGAAGAACATTTTCTTACCTCTCCCAAACATTCCTCACAGTAAAAACCTTAAAAGCTAAGCCAGTATGTCCTAGTTCCTACCACTCTGCCCCCAAAATACCAGTACAGGCCTACTTCTTCAGTAGAGCCCTGGGCCAAGGCTGACAGAAGAATTCCTGGGTGTTTCTGAGGCACGCCCACAGCAAGCAGGGGTTCCTGAGTCCCAAAATGCCAGGGAAGTTGGGTACGGGTAGGGGGCTGCCAACGGGGGACAAGAAGCAGAGGGCGTCAATCCGAGTCAGGTCCCTCTCTCTTGAACATTAATTTTTTATGGCGGGAGGTAGATTGCCCCTTCTTGGACTTCAGGTGGCTGTGGGAGACAGAAGAGGGGAGGAGGAGAGATGACATCACACGAGTGATAGGGTCTGGGCCCCTCTTCCTTGATCAAGGCTTTCAAGGGCTTTGGAACAAGGGAAATTTAGGATGGCCGCCACCACATGCAGACAGGCTTACTGAGCATCTTGGGGTATTTGAGTATATTAATCTCTTAATCTTCCCTTACCCCATTTTATAAATGAGGAAAGTGAACCTGAGAGGGAGAGTCACAAGGTCACCCAGGACCTGATAGTACTTGTCAGGGCTGAGTATCTGACCCCAAACCCAGGCTCTGCCTAACATTTCCATGCAATTATCAGGCCCCTCCGTGAGATTCCCCCAGCTCTGGGCTAGGAGATGCTGAGAAGGGCAGAGAAGTATCCACACTCATCCCTGGGTTTGAAGGGTCTGTGGACCCACTGAGGTAGGAAAGTGGTTGTACCATACAACTGGAGGCAGACTAAAAAATGTTTACATGGGCAGGGACCCAATGGGATGGGATTAGCTGCCTTTTACCATGAAGGTAGGATTAGAATGGAATCCTATGGCTTTCCAACATAGGAAGGCAGCAGAGTAGGGCTGGGAAGGGGCCCAGGTCACTTACCTGGAGTGAGCCCTGCTCCCCCCTGGCTCCTTCCCAGTCTGGGCATCCTTGAATTCCAAGGCCTCATTCAGCATTCGGAACATCTCAAAACGTTCACGCCCATGGATCTTCAGCAGGGAAGGACAGGGATAAAGAAGGACAGATGGTCTCTAGCTTAAGATGGTTCAATTTACAATTTTTTGACTTTACGACGGTACAAATGCAAGTCACATTCAGTAGAAACCGTACTCTGAGAACTCATACAACCACTTTTCATTTTTCACTTTTAGTATATTATTTGCTAAATTACAAGAGATATTCAACACTTTAATATAAAACAGGCTTTGTGTTAGATGATTTTGCCCAACTGTAGGCTAACATAAGTGTTCTGAGCACATTTAAGGCAGGCTAGGCTAAGCTATGATGTTCGATAGTTTAGGTGTACTAAATGCGTTTTCAACTTACGATGAGTTTATCAGGAAGTAACACCAAGTCAAGAAGCATCTGTATCGGGTATTTTCATGCTCTCTTTAACAATTTTCTTTTTGAAATGTGGTCCTTTAAAATGTATATTATGGTACAAGTTGGTGTTTTGAAGTTAGGGACCACCAGGAGCCATTGTCTCTGAGGCACCACTGCCCTCTAATGGCAAATGCCCTAATTGCAGGCAAAGCAGGCTAGAAGAAAATAGCATTTTGAGCGACAGACTTGAAATTTTCAACCTGATAATATTAACTTTACAAGAGTCAGGGCCATGAATAGAGGAAAGAATGGACAGAGAAATTGGGCCTGACCTCATATTCCCTACATTTATATCTTCTCTTCCATTATCCAATCCCACTTAGTATATGCAAGAAACTATGCATCTGTCTCTCCCAGACTTGGTACCTGAAGGGTGAAATATTCTCCATCCAGTGGTTTCTTCTTTGGCTGGGGAGAAGAGCAGGTGCTGGTGGGCAGCGCTGGGAAAGGGGCAAGGAAAGGTGAGAGAAGAGTGAATCTGGGGCAGAACCGTACCCTCTGCCTCCTCCACCTCCTCTCGTCCTGCCTGCTTACCTCGCTTAGCGCTCCCAGGGCAAGGCTCCCCTTTCTTGCGGAAATTTTCTTCCTCTGTGCGCCGGTCTCTCCCAGGACAGGCACAAACGCGCACCTCAAAGCTGTTCCGTCCCAGCAGGTTACCACTACCCAGGGTAAGAAGGGAGAAGCAGGAGGCATTAAGGAAGTTGGGTCCCACCCGCCCTCTTTTACAAACTAGGTCCGCCCACTCCCAACTGCCCTTGTCCCAGCTGGAGCCTAAGCTCCAGCTCCAGGTCTATGGAAAAGAAGCTACAGGTGAGAGAGAGGTCCCAAAGCCAGAGAAAAGAAAACTGAGAGACATCAGTAGAGGAGATGCCCTGTGTGGGGATGGCAGGTGGTATGGAAGAAAGCACTATGGGGCAGGCCCAGGGGACAGAGGCTGGGGTGTGAAGGGTGGCCTGTGGCTCCCTACTTGGAGTCTTCCAGTGTGATGATGGTGAGGATAGGCCGCCGGTTCATGCCGCCCATGCAGGAACTGTTACACATGTAGTTGTAGTGGATGGTGGTACAGTCAGAGCCAACCTGGGAGAGAGCAGAGGCCCAGGGTGAGGCCTTTAGCCTCTGTAAGCTTCAGTTTCCTCAACTGTGCAAGGGGGCAACCCATTTGCTCTGCACGTCTCACAAGGTTGTGGGGAGGGGGAACAAGAGGCAGGAGAAAGCACTCCTGCCTCCCACCTGGATGGTCACTGGCAGTCGCCTCCAACCCCTTCCCCCCTCCAGCCCCAGCTGCCAAACCAGACCTCAGGCGGCTCATAGGGCACCACCACACTGTGTCGGAAAGTGTTTCTGTCATCCAAATACTCCACTCGCAGATTTCCTTCCACCCGGATAAGATGCTGAGGAGGAGCCAGACCTAAGAGCACAGGGAGGAATCAGAGGCCAGGGCAGCCTGGACAGCCAGCTCCGCCCCTCTCCAGCCTCCGGCTGCTCACCATCGCTATCCGAGCAGCGCTCGTGGTGGGGGCAGCGCCTCACGACCTCCGTCATGTGTTGTGACTGCTTGTAGATGGCCATGGCGCGGATGCGGCTGCCTGGTGGGGGTGTGGAGTCCACCCACAGCTGCACGGGGCAGGTCTTTGCCAGCTGGCAAAACATCTTGTTGAGGGCAGGGGAGTACTGCAGGGAAAGGAAGGGACAGGATAGAAAGTCAGGGGACAAGCAAACCAAGCGAAAGGGGGGTCAGGGGAACAAACCCTGCTCAAGCGCCTGCCGGGAGCCGTGCACTGTGTGCAGAGGGCCGCTGGAGACAGCAGGGTTGCGGTCTACACCTCAGAAGCTGCTTTTCAAAAGCCAAGGAATGAATGTGAGTGAAGAAAAAGGAAGAAAATTTCCATGTCCCCATGAGATGCTGAGAGTGTGGCGGGAAGGATGAAAGCTCAAGGTCAAGGGGGAAAATTCAACTTTGGGACAGAGGTCAAAGGTCACAGATTAAATGGGTACAATGGAAAAAGATTGACAAGAAGCCAAAGGAGAATTCCAAAGTTCTGAACAGAAAAATGCAGGGGGATACAGCCAGGCTCGGAAAGGTCACATGAAAGCCAGCCCTTCAGGGCCACTGACCGTGCAGGTGACAGACTTGGCTGTCCCAGAATGCAGGAAGCCCAGCCGGAAACCGTAGTTGCCATGGTAGGTTTTCTGGGAAGGGACAGAGGATGACAGGGGCCAGGCTGGCGCGGGGGCTGCTAGTGTAGGTGCAGCTGGTGCGGGGGCTGCCGGTTCAAGAGCCTCTGACATTCTGAGAGCTTCATCTGGGCCTTCGGTGAACAAGCCCGCAAAGTCTTCTGGGTTCAGCATCAGATCGTCCACTGGCGGGGACAGCGAGGAGGACTGTGGTGGGAGAAACAAGAGTCAGAGGGCCAAGTTCCCAGCCCAGCAGCCCACCAACCCAGCCCTGGTCCCTGCATCCCTAGGCCTTACCAGAACGTTGTTTTCAGGAAGTCTGAAAGACAAGAGCAGAAAGTCAGTACCGTGGATTTTTTGCTTCCCATGGGCCTCTGCTGGGGGTTGGGGATTGGGGATTGGGGTGGGTGGGGGACGGTGAGCCTGCTGGGGGCTGGGCAGTGAGCCTGCCCTTCCTATGAGATCCACTCACAGTTTCCATAAGTCTGAAAACGTCTCCTGACTCAGAGGGGGCTCGATGCTGA
>RJWJ010011284.1:0-44759 GCA_004363605.1 Indri indri
GGGGGGGTGGGGGGTGGGAAGGGCATGCCTTAAACCCGCACTTGGGTGAGGCAAAGGCATAAAGTGTAACTATAGTGTTTGTACCCTCACAATACCCTGGAATAAAAAAAAAAAGTATAGATGAAGGAGGAATTAGGATTGATTTTGCTTGGGTGGTACAGACCTTCTCTTCAAAGAGTAGGCAATATCTACACTAGCATTTCCTAGGTGGAAGAGAGGTATATATCCTCTGCCAAAGGAATGGTATGAGCAAAAGTAGGGCCATGGTCCACTGTTCAAGGGAGATATGGTAGTGGGGAAAAATTGAGTTTGAGGGACGTTTGAAGGGGAGAATGAATGAAGTTTTGAAAGGTCTTGCTAGGGAATTTGGAGTTTACCTTTAAAAACACAATGCCATCAAAATTGTTTAAGATTAGTTGTGAAACTAAATAAACAAAAGAATAATAAAGATTTAGAATTTGTTATTTCAGTGTATCTAATTTTACAGTGAAGACTTTACAGAATGTAACACTCATGTTTTTCTTTCAAACATAGCAAGAATCTGTTGTTTTTAAGGTATTAATTTACTCTTGGACATAGCAAATTGAGTTTCAAACCAGAGCTTAGTGTTAGCAATGATAAAATGTAAGGAGACTCATATTCAAAACTGACAGCTCATTAAGCGTGGTTCAATGTTTTTTTTTTTTTTTTGGAATCAGAATTCCCAGGCCCTCTTTTTATTTACAATAATATAAAACCATCTACTTGCAAATTTTCTGGTCTCCATCAGCTGGAATTAACTAGGTACTGTGTATCTTCGGGATCATGCAGTCATGTACAAGAAAAGAGCAAATAAACTGCTGAATAGCAGGGTATCACACTGCTCCAACTGGAATCCAGCAGGAACATCTGAGCATGCCACACCCAAACACTTAAAAGAGGAAAGAAGGAGAGCTGCTCTTCATTTGTTCTCAAAGAGAATTCATTTGAAAGATGGGGAATAAATGGTCATCATTAAGTCAAATGCATTTACCAATTAGACCTTCAACCTAGAAAACAAAGTTTTCCTTTTTGTAATATGCTATCCTGAAACAATTTATCAATAAACTCCAAAGATTCAGTAAAATATAGTACAATTTATATTTGCTTTCCTCTTTCCTTTCTTTAGACAAACACCAAATAAAATGCAGGTGAAGGAGATGAAATACAATTAGATGCTGACTTAGGAACTCAGATGAACTCTCTAAAGAATCTAAAATATTGTGTTAGTTAATGTGAACCTATTTAGAATAAAGCATTTGAGTACTGCTTCTCATACTGCCGGAAAGTCCCTGGTGGTGGGGGGAAGATTGTTAAAAAGTATAATCTTTTCAAAACTCACAAGGCCTGTTACTTGTCCTTTATTTATTCAGTTGTGGTCGTGGAGACTATCCAAATTTCCCGTAAAATACTCTCTCAATACTGCTGCAATATCATGGCATAAAGGAGTCTAAGTGCCACGAGACCTAAGGACCAGAGTTTCTGATCGTAAACCATGATGCTGGGTAACGGCTGAATGAGACCATTTGATATGGATGGTCAGATGAAGATACCAAAATGTCAGGTTCAATGTTTTAACTAAATAATATAAGAAATAGAAAATACCTGGGTTTGTTACATATCTAAGCAAGCACTTTAGGTGTTGGGTAGTTTAGATTCTCTCATCTCACCCTAGAATCACAAACATATCTTGAAATATGTCACATGGAATCACTCCTTACTCAATTTCCATATACTACTTACTTTATAAAACTGTACACACATATAATCCTGAGAGGTACCTAGTGAAGCTACATCACGTAGAAGTTAGGGGCAGTCAGTCATGACTCATGATTTTTCAACACAAACTCTTCTCCAATCTGGTGTTGCTTTGTAACTTTACAACTGTCCTATGGGGCTTGAAAATTGCTGGCAATAATGAGCTAGAAGTGAATCCATAAAATACACTCTGGTAATTTCTTATGAAGAAAAGTTTGATATCAAAATTTTTCTTCTAAGTGGTTTTGAAATAAGTACAGAAAACAATGAATCTCAAATACTTTCTTTGCCTTGCAGAATAATAGGTATTTCTGAGAATAAAAGTACACTGTTATAGGTACTTTAACAACGAAAAGGCCATTTGTACAGAATTATTGACAGTAGTTTGACAAAAAGAGTTTAAAGGAGCTCTTCTGCAAGTTTAAAATCTTATCAACTATGTATTTGTGGGATTAATGTTCATCTGGGTATTCAAAATATACTCATATATCTTAAATGAACATGTTCTAATTATACAGTTAGTAGAAAATAAAATAATACCATGAATATGGTTTCAGAAGATACATTTAAGTTATACAAACAGTTCCTCTAGGCTTACACTCATCAAAATATTATATAATTTGGTATATATATATATTCCTTTCTACTTTCCAAACTCATTTCACA
The DNA here is from genome assembly GCA_004363605.1 of Indri indri. Taxonomy (NCBI): domain Eukaryota; kingdom Metazoa; phylum Chordata; class Mammalia; order Primates; family Indriidae; genus Indri; species Indri indri. The sequence goes on from RJWJ010011284.1 coordinate 2,443, forward strand.
AAATGTAGTATTGTACGGATTTGAATAATTAGGTCACTGGAAGCCCAAAGGGAGGGAGGATATTAGACACAAGTTTATGTAGTAAAGAAGATGGTCTTGTACTCTGGTACATTTAGGGGAGAAAGAAAACTCTCATTTTTCTTTTAATTCCATAAAGCACTTCAGCTTGTGTCGTGAGACTGCTCTAAAGTAGATTCCAGTCTGGTGTGTACTCTCCCCTGGGGGACCATCCATAAAATGCATTTTTGCTGCCTCTTTCCTAGTTCCACAATGTGAAAGAGTAAAGCACATTTTTAAAATGAAAAATATAACACTACAAAGATATTTGCTTTGAAACAAATGTGTGTGAGGGAAACAATCAAAAACACTGCTTTTCTGCCATCTAGATCGATCTTCTGCCAAAGCAGGAAATGCATGATTTATCCTTAATGGCTCCCTATCTCAACTACTGATATTTGAGAGCTTTCCAAAGAGTCTCCATCTTGCTGAATTTCCCCTAATTTTTCTTCCATCTTCCATCATCCCTCATAAAAATAAAAATAAAAATAAAACCTCCTTTCCATATGTTCTATTCTTGTACATTCTCTTATTACAGGCTAATGTGATGATTATTGTATCAGGATGAATTCAATAGCAAGAACAGACACTCCAACTTAAATAATGAAGACAAGGTAACTTGCAATCTCTCATAACCAGAGGTTCAGAGTTAGGAAGAGTTTCTGGGTATGCTCAATGCCAACGGAGACCCAGATTCTAACTTTCCTTGGGCTTTGTTATGTCATAGATGGCATTTGTAATGGAGTTGTCTCAACTTAGCTAAGCTAGAATTATATTTCTCAGAATATCCTTCCCTGAACAGCTCCTAGTTAGCAAGGATCACAGAAGAGTCATTTTGTGTGGGATTTGGAAGGCAGAAATGAAGCAGCAGCCAAATTGCTTTTATACTTGGAAGGTTGATGCAGGGGAACCAGGTGCTATTGCAGTTCACACATGTTGTCACTTATCTCCTGACTAATCATCTTGGCATAGGAATAGGCATTCAGCTGTTCCTCCTCCCCCTGGATGCTCAAGGTTCTCTGATTCCTGGGTCAGATGACTGTTTAGCTTTTTGATGAAGGATGCCAACTTCTGCATGGCACCCACCTCATTGAAGATCGTGAGAGACCAACAGGAAATCCAGTCCATCTTTGTGTTTTCCAGCTTGCCCTTGTTCTCTTCCACTTCACATTAATCCTTTTCTCAACTACCTGCCTGACTTCAAGCTCCAGAACCAGATGCAAAATCAACAGAATTATAGAATGTTTAACAAGGTCTCATAATTGCATATGTAGAGGGTCAAATACCTATATAATATACATGTGTATATATATATATATATACATATTTAACATATATCTATATAAAACACCTCCTAATGGTTCTATTTTTCTGATCAAACTCTAATACAGCATTACATTCTTCTTAAGGTCATTGTAATTATAAGTACAAGTGAAACAAGAGAGGGTGTTGTACAAGCTTTCTTAAACTGGGTAGTATGAGACTATAAGGATGGGGGGAAACTTCCCCTTTCCCCTTGAAAGTTTGCCAAAAGATCAACTCACAATTAAGGCACATTCATAAGAGAAAGTTTATTTACCATGCACACAGGGAGAATCACAAAGTGATTACCCAATATCCCGATGAAGTTCAGATATTTTTATAGCTGTCCTTTTGCAGGGGAGGGTGAAAATGAAGAGTATATGTAATTCTGTTTAGGGGGAACAAATGGTGCTAGGGAGGATAAATGGATGGGGAAAATAAATTGATTAGTAAATTATTCTCTTGGCAAATTGAAGTAATCCGAGCAAATTAAATTAACCTGAGAGACAGGTAGAACGGGAAGACAACTGCCCCTTTTGAGTTTTGATCGGTCTGTCTGCTTTATGCAGATAGAGGGAAAGCCCCCTCCAATGCTTTCTGATCTTGGATGGCCTTTAATTCTAAATATTCTTTATACCAAGAAGTCATATTTTGGGGTGAAATTTCCTGAGCTCCTTCAATCCTCCTATCTGGAACTTCCCTAGAGGTTTCACACATGAAAAGCTGAGTCACTAGCTGTGGAGTGAGAGATCTGGTTAGTAGTCAAGTAACAAGAGATCTGAAAAGGGAGACAAGAATATAGATTAGAATGAAAATAAGCAAACAAGAACAGATCTAAGCATACTTCCCCATATGACATTAAACCATTAGACCATTAATTCCCATTCTTGGGAATTAATCTTCATTAATCTGATGGAGAATATTTATCTCATCTTTTAAATGGTGCGAATCACAGTCTCTACATGCCCTTTGTGGTTTTCCCAGAAACAGCATTTTTTCACCAATAATCACACAAGCTCCTCTCTGTTGGGCCATCAGGGCATCGAGGATGGAGAATTTTTCAAATACAACAGAGGCTAAGCTGTTGACTTCTAACTGAAGTGCTCCCAATGCTTGCATGTTGATATTGAACTCTTGTTCTATTAACATGGAGAAATTCAAACCTGCCTTTTCAATATCATGAGTTCCAAATGCCAGGAAAAGAGTCTTGAGCACCAAAAGGAACTTGGAATTATACAAGTTTTTTTTTAATAATATCACATCTAGCATGCTTTTAGCACCCAAAAGAACATAGAATTATGATATACGAGTGTGTTTTTTTAAAATAATATCACATCTAGTATATTTGTATGGTACCACTTTATGAACGAAAGAGCCCAAGTTTGTAGTTTGGCTGGCATTTAAATAGAGTGTCTGGCAACAGACTGTGTCAGATAACCAAGTCCATAGCATCCTAACCATCTATGTGGGAACCACTTATACACTTTATCACCACACACTATAAAAAGACCAGTGTAAATTAAAGATATGGTCAGGTTGGAACCTGTAACCTCCCAGTCTGGAGTTTGCTGTGCATCTTCTTCCTCATTGGCACTTTCACATCTCCAGTTTCTAGATGTCCCTGCCAGGCAGTGGGAACAGAACAGGTTGTGAAATATTTGATATAAAAGGCCTTTGCTCTAGTTGTGGCAGTTATAGGGCTTGGTTTTGTCACTTCACCAAATCAGTCCAGACTTTTGGTCTGTCCATATACAATCTTTAGTGTCTCATACCTTAACAAGGGGAGTGAGTGAACTACCCCACATTGCACAGGTCTGGCTGGTGAGCCATCCATAATATCTGGTTATTTGACGAGCACTGACATCATGAGGATTAGTGTCAGCACCATCTAAGAGTAAAAGAATGTCATCTGTGGAGTCAAACCATAGAGTCTGATCCCAATATCGCCCTAGTATGTCATCCAGAAAAGATCCAGCATCATCTCTGTTCTCAATGCAGAGGGAAAATTTTCTTTCCAGTGACTTCGCATGAGCAAAAGACAGTTTTTGAGCTCCCACAGAGGTTTTCCTGTGTCCAGTTGACTCACTAACAGGAGAAGGATCATGTTGTTTTTTCTCTGGTTGTGGATGTCACATGTTGTCATACATCCATATTCCAGACTGGTTCCACAAGACACTCACATTGGCAGAAACAAAAATGAGTTTAGGTTCCTTTGCATGACTGAGATTGTTGACATGACCAACAATTAGATTGATTAGTTAGTGTGACCAGGGTTTGAAAGACTGGTGCAAAGAGATGCCGGGTCTGTGGCTTACCTGCTGGACAAACAGTAAGGGTTAATAAAAGCATATATAATTTGAAAGAAGAGCCACAGTGGAAGCTAAATGGGAGAATAGGACAGGTTGAAGGAATCTCAACTCGGCTTCCAATATGCGATCCTTAAAGGGGGAGGCTTAAAAGAAGCATTTAAAAAGGATCATTTTATGGGGGGAGTAAAAGGTAAACAAAAAGGAGTTTTAGATAAAAATAAAGTTTCTTGTTCCGGAATCTTGGGAAAAGCTGTCTACTTCATGAAGGCGTCTGCTTCAGGGGCCTGGGAACTGGCCCTGGAAATCCTTACTTTCAGGTAAACTATAGGGGTCATCCTCCAATTGTCTCAGTGTAGTTTGGTGTGGCTCACATGAATCCAGAAGGATTTTTCTTTTATTTTCATGGCAGCACAGGTACTTAACAGTACTTTATAAAGGACTTCCCAGCAAGGCAACAGCGCACATCTTCCTCCAAAAACTGTGATGTACCTGTGATCTCTTGGTGAAAGAGGATGACAAGTTCTGTCAGTTGGCAGAGGCCATGCTCTTTTCACCTGTTGATGATATACTCCAAGCGTATTAGTTAGTGTTCATATGTAACTAGTAATGGTATCAAATTGTTCACTTTAATCCCTGTAATGTTCAGCCAGCTCAGGAATACAAGTTTTATAGGTGTCAGTAAGCATGGGGGTGACAGAACACTATTTCAAGAGGGTTAAACCATGTCTTCTAATTGGAGCATTCTAGGTTTTTATAAGGGCCAAAAGTAATGCTTCTGGCCACTTAAGTCCAATGTCTCAACAGACTTTCCTCCAAGTCCTTTTTATTTCCAGATTTTTATGTTCCACTTGCCCTGAGGATTGACATGGGGTATGACATTTAAATAAATATCCCAGAGCCTTTGAAAGCAATTGGTTTAAAATGAGTTCCTTTATCTGACTCAATCCACAAAGGAATACCAAAATGAGGAACAATCTCAGTTACTAATTTCTTTACCACTGTTGTAGCATCAGACTGCCTAGTTGGATAGGATTCAGTCTATCCACTAATCATATAAACAATAACCAAACAGTGAGAAAAGCCTAAAACTGGAAGTAAATATATAAAGTCAATTCGTAGCGTCAAAAGGGATAGTCTGGGCCTGTGGAGGCTTCCTGGAGAGTGTTAGTTTCCTCCAAGATCTGGTGAGATTTACAAATACAGGGTGTCCCAAAAGTCTCCATAGAAAGGACAAATTTTGTAAAATTTTATAATTAATATTTTGTGAATAAAGGTATATTTAACTACAATTTCCCATTTTCCCTATGTATGGCAACTTTTGGTACATCCTCTAATGCACTGGGAAATAATTTGATCAGAGATATTATAGATCCCAAGGCCGTACCAACTCTCTCTCTCTCTCTCTGTGTATATATATATATATATATATATATATGTATATGTATATATATATATAATTATCCCCCATTTTCACACATGTTCCATGTGATGGGAGATAAGTGTGAGTGCAAAAGTTAAAAGAAAAGCAGCCACAGGGGCCCTGTTTGGTCCGATATACAATCCGTCTGATATTATAAGTCCATTGGCAATAGGAGTGACAGCAGAAATTAAGAAACCATGAGATTTCCAACTTCTGCCAACTACATGGCAGACTCCAAAGGCATATTTGGATTCTGCATAAATAGTGGTAGCTTTTCCTTTTATCAACATGCAAGCAGTGAGGGCTATAACGAAATCGACTCAAGGCATTTTGGGATGAGCTTGAGTGCGCTCAGATATTTTGTCCTAAATAACAATTGTCTGTACCCACTGGAGTCTACCTAGAGGCTTTATGGTCTCATACAGCTAGAGTGCTTAATAGAACGAGAGAGTCTAAGAAAGCACCCTGTTACAGAGCAAAAGATCTTCAAGGTACTGAACAAGTACTAAACAAGAATGGATCTCTGGCTAAATGTTATAGAGTCTAAACAGCTTAGAGAATTTGAAAGAATATTGAAGGAGACTCACAGTATCTCTGAGGTATTCAAGTCCATGTTCACTATCTCCCTCTAAAGGTGAATGCAAAGAGAAATTATGAACCAGATGCAACAAAATTGAAAAGAAAGTTGAGCAGAGGTCAATTACTGCATTCTTAAAGTCACATGAACTAGAAAGCATTTGAGTTAGTTTCTATCTTCTTGACAAAATATTTGATTTAAGCACTTACTCATTTTTAAAGGTAATTAATTAGAGCTCTTTTATATACTATAGTAGTGAAATATCACATACGATGACATATATAGACACATAGACATATAAACATATAAACAGAAACAGTTCTAAAAGCTCTTATAAAGAATTTTTATTTGCCGGCTCTTAAATATTATTATTTTTTTTTCTATTCAGACTATCAATCTTTTAATTACCTATTTTGTGGTTTTAAGCAATTAATAGCTAGGCAGCAATTTTGCTTTTGGTAAGATTTTGCCATTTCTGTAAGTGTTTGTGATTTCTAGGGCCTAATATTTATGCATGCATAGGTAGGCACGGCCAGACAGTAGAGTACTTAATTCTTCAGAAATTAAGGATCCTATTATTACCTTGGCTTTAGCTCTCTGATCTCCATGATCAACTTGGACGAAGATTATTCCTTACCCAAGTCACAAGGAAAAGGAATGAAGGGATATAAGACAGAAATCTCTGCAAATACCTGAAAACTGGAGTTTGCACCCCATTGTAGTATTGCCATTTACTATTAGTTTCTGCCTGACCCAGTCAGATATTTGAAAGCTCTAAATGGATCTAAGCTAATTATCTGATACAATCTGATCCTAGTCCTAGGATAGTTTCTGTCACAAATCCTGAACACATTTAGGATCAAAAATTTGCTCAAACAAATCCAGAGAACTCAAAACACAAATCTGTAGCACTTCAGAATCTGAGAGAAACCTTGTATGCAAGCCTCAGTTTTAATGAGACAGCAATGGACAACAGGTCCTCTGGGTACCTCATTTGGAAGTTCAGTGCTCCTGGGAGTCTCTGGGAGCTCTATCTCAGAACCTACTTTTGACAAATTAAATTTAACAGAGTTTAATTGAGCAAAGAATGATTCACTAATTGGGCAGCCGAACTAGAACAGTCTAAGAGAGACTCTAATTAATGCTATAATGTAGTTGAAAAAGATTCATGGACAGAAAAGAGAAAGTGATGCACAGAAAATATAAACAATTGAATTGGTTACAGCTCAGCATTTGTCTTGTGTAAATATGGTTTCAACAGTTGGCTGCCTTTGATTGGCCAAAAACTGTATGAGTGGCAAAGAGGAATGCATAGAAAGGAGTGAAAATGAATGGAGCTAACTTTAGCCGGGAAATACAGCTAACATTTTTGCTTTTGAACTTTTAAACTATAGTATCCTTTTAAATGAAACCAATAAGCCTCAACCAAGGTCATAACTTAATCAAGGAAGAAAGAGGTGTCTTTAAAGAGGTGAAGAAAAACAGTTTTTACAAGATCCATAAAGCCACAAAAACAACTCAAAGAAAAGCCTTCATAGCCATAAATGAGGTGTAACTCACAATTTTTATCCAGTTATATTTTCTAGGGTGCCAATTTTTCAGCTGACCATTCATACATACATATCTGAAAGCCCCATATGCCGCCACAAAATACAGGAAAGCAAAAGCTGTGCACAGAAGGAAAAAGAATCAATGAAGGGCAAAAATTATACAAATATGAAACCAGAACAGGCTCATTCCCTGCCCAGGAATCAAACCCAGGCTGCTGAGGTAAAAAGCACGGAACTTTAGCCATTAGGCTACAAGGCAAATTGGCCTGTGTCATTATTCCCATAGGAGCAGTGTTCAAAGGATTTTTATTTTTCATTTTAGATGAGATATTAACTCTTCGATTTTGTCAAGAGAATTTTTAAGGCCAGGCACAGTATCATGTGACTTTCTTTTAATCCAATTTCTCTATTAATACAAATAAGGCAATTGTTTTAAGTAAAAGCTCTCTAAAATTTATTTTTAAGGAAATTCAGAAGTCTTTTAATTTAAAGGATCCATCTTTTGGCCATTAATCTCAATGATTTATTTTTTTCCAAAAGCAACTCAATCCAATGCCTCTTCATAGAAAGCCCAGGTGATAATTTTTCAGGTTAAGCCTAGAGAGGACATAGAGAAGGCAGTTCCTAAGATTCCCAAAAATTTACTCTCAGAAATAGACAAAATAACAAAGAGGGTAGGACATTTTAAGAAAAAGACTTTCCTTTGAAGTCTGTGTTCCCATTCGGTACAAAGAATGTGTTGCTTAGAATCTTACGTGTCTCAGACTCCCAATCTTTTCAGATTGGCTGCCTGATGTGCCCCCCCCCAAAAAAAAAAAAAAAACACACATGGAGACTAAGTAGAAAATTCCCTCTCAGTCACAAGACAAGCTCAGGTACATGAAACAGGATGAGAGGGAAACCTTGCATGGTTTTTGTTTTCAGGGACCTATAGCAAAGTATGTCTTAATAGACACTAGTCTAGCCAGAACCACGTAACTGACTAGCCTGCAGGGCTGGCTCCAACATTGGGCTTATAGACGTGCTAGGCTATGGTAACCCTCTTCATGACAAAAATGACACAGAAAGACAATGACAAAAGAAAGTAATAACAGCAACGAAACACTATTTCTGAGAAGAGGGAATCAAACAATATGAGTATTCATATCACACAAAGTACGGAAAAAAATATCAAGAGTTGCTCACGATACCAGTAATTCACACAAACCTTTTCTCTCATTAATCTGAAATTTGGAAAGGTCAATGATCTTTTACCCTCTGCTCAACTAGAGCCCACAGAGAGACAGGAAAAACAGGAGTCCGACTGGTAAGTTAGGGTACCTTACTGTGTTGCCGCTGGTCAGAGTCTTGATTTTCCTCACTGCTGCTTTCAGGACAGGAGAGCAGCTTCGAGATCCTGCCTGCTATGCCAAACTGTATGGGTAAGGGGAAGCGTCCCCTTTCCCCTGAAAGTTTGCTGAAAGATCAACTCACAATTAAGGCAGATTAATAAGAGAAAGGTTTATTTACCATGTACATGGGGAAAATCGCAGAGTGATTATCCAATATCCCAATGAAGTTCGGATATTTTTATACCTGTCCTTTTAGAGGGGAGGGTGAAGATGAGGAATATGGGTAATTCTGTTTAGGGGAAACAGGAATGGTGCTAGGAAGGATAAATGGATTGGGGAAACAGATCGACTTGTATATGATTCTCTTTGCAAATTAAATTAACATGAGCAATGTAAATTAACCTGGGAGACAGGTATTATATTTAAATGATTTGGGCCAGGTCTGGTTGCATTCTTGATCCTCCTTCCTGCAATATATTGAGATAACAGGGAGAGGAAGGGAAGACAATTACCCCTTTTGATCTTTTGATCAGTCAGTCCAGTTTACACAGATAGAGGGAAAGCCCCCTCCAGTGCTTTTTGATCTTGAATGGCCTTTAATTCAAAATATTCTTTATACCAAGCAGTCAACTTTTGGAGTGAAATTTCCTGAGCTCCTTCAAGAGTTTAAGGCACTGATACATATAAGAATGAAAAGAAGATATAATAAAACTTCGATTGGTATTGCAAGGGCCTGAATGACACTGGCAAGAACTAAAGAGGTTTGAAGTGCAAAGAGTAGAAGGACTCTGTGATGAAAGAGCGGGCACCATAGAAGAGAAGCAGTGTAGTGTGGGAGTGAATTCAGGCTCTCACAACCGATTGCTTGGGTCCAAACTTGGCCTCTAATCCTTACTGGCTCTGTTACACTGAGTACATTATTTAACTTCTCTGAGCCTTAGTTTTCTCATGTTAAATATGGGGATAATTAGAGTAGCTCCTCATTGAATTTTTGTGAAGATTATATGAGATAATATGCATGAGAGAGAAAAAGTATTCAATAAATGCTAGCTGTAATAATTATAATGATGATTATGATGACAACCTTAGTAATATTCGTCCATTATTATGTTAGATTGAGCAATCCTGAATAGTAAGGAAGTTGAAGGGGGGGGGTCTTCCAAGTATTATTAAAAAATTAAATTTAAGAAAATATAAAACTGGGAGGGGCATGGTGGTTCACGCCTGTAATCCTAGCACTCTGGGAGGCCGAGGCGGGAGGATTGCTTGAGGTCAGGAGTTCGAGACCAGCCTGAGCAAGAGCGAGACCCCCGTCTCTACTATAAATAGAAAGAAATTAGCCAAACAACTAAAAATAGAAAAATTAACCAGGCATGGTGGCGTGTGCCAGCTACCCGGGTGGCTGAGGCAGAAGGATCGCTTGAGCCCAGGAGTTATTTTTTTTTTTTTTTATTTCAGGGTATTCTGAGGGTACAAACATTATGGTTACACTTTATGTCTTTGCCACACCCAAGCAAGGGTTAAAGGCATGCCCTTCCCCTCTACAATGCTCCCCATGTACTTTAGTTGCGGGTTTACCCCCACCTCCCCCCTAATCCCTGGAGAGTATTACTGCCATGTGATCACCCTAGTGTTGATCAGTTAGTACCAATTTGATGGCAAGTGCAAGTGGAGCCCATTCTTCCAATCCTGTGGTGCCTCACTTTGGATAATGGGCTTAAGTTTAATCCAGGAAAGTATAAGAGGTTCTAGATCACTGTCGTTTCTTATGATTGAGTAATATTCCATTGCATACATATACCAAATTTTAATAATCCACTCATGGATTGACGGGCACTTGGGTGGTTTCCACATCCTTGCAATAGTGAATTGTGCTGCCATAAACATTCAGGTGCAGATGTTTTTATCATAGAATGTTTTTTGCTCTTTTGGGTAGATTCCTAATAGTGCTATTGCTGGATCAAATGGTATTTCTATTTTTAGCTCTTTGAGGTATCTCCAAATTCTTTTCCACAGAGGTTGCACTAATTTGCAGTCCAACCAGCAGTGTAAGAGTATTCCTGTCTCTCCACATCTTCGCCAGCATTTGTTGTTTTGGGATTTTTTGATAGAAGCCAATCTCACTGGGGTTAGGTGAGCCCAGGAATTTGAGGTTGCTGTGAGCTAGGCTGATGCCACGGCACTCTAGCCCAGGCAAGAGAGTGAGACTCTGTCTCAAAAAAAATAAAAAGAAAAGAAAATATAAAACCCACAATTTCAATAGGAAGTGAAAAGTTAGATTATAAATTAACTATTATGGTTTTTTAAAATTTATTATTTTTGGCTGGATCATTGCTCAGGAAGAGGACCTAAAATAATGATTAAAAAAGCACAACAATCCAAGTTGGATGTCAATAGGTTGAGATTTTACATTTAAAACATTTTTGAACTTGAAGGTAAGATTCAGATACCTGGGAAATACATTGTTTAATGTCGAATGTAGGCTAGATAAAATTGCATTTTTATGACCCTCATTTTCCTAGAATATAAAGCATTTCAAAATAGATACTAGCCTCTTGCATTTTAGAGAGACAAGAGATAAACTATGTAACCTGCAGAAGGAAAGAGGAACAAATTTGATGTCAGCTGTCTTTGGCTCAAGGCCAGGCTCTAGCACTTGCTACCAATAAACTTGAGAAAAGTCATTTAGGAATTCTAGGGCACTGTTTGCTCAACTGTGGGACAAAAGGCTAATAATAGCTTCTTTAAAAGGTTGCTGAGAGGATCATATGAGCAAATGTATGGAAACAGTAGGCCTTGTAATTATATAAACTGCTAAGTTGAATTATTATCAGCTACCTATATCTCTCTCACAAGCTGTTGCTGTTGAGACAAACTTCTGCACCTACTTTCCTGTGAAAGCAGCACAAACAAATGAATCCAAGTTATGATTCTAAAACATTATTAACAAAAACACAAGAAAGGTGCTTTATCCAAATATAAAACAAGAAAACTGGTTTTGGATGTTTATTTTTAAAGGGATGATGAGTCTATATTAAGCCTTTCTCACATGCTTTCCTACATTGCCCTCGCAATCAATACATGATACTTAGCTTGGCATAGGAACAGGGAATATTTTCCTGAAGAAATATTTCCCTGTGGAAACCAGCTGGACCTAAGGGGTTCAGGATTACAACCTTGGTCCTATTAGCATTATGCTGCAACCAGTTTGGGAAAAATGGGAGTTGCAGAATGTGTATTAAGACAAGCATGCTTGGATATCTGTGGAATGGGAAAAAATGGCTCCGTACAGATTAAACTTCACTGTCGAAACTTGAAGCTGACATCTTCTGTCTGAATTGTAACAGGAGGGAATGAGTACCTAATACTTTTTCCCTAGACTTCTGAAGATAACAGTCTTTTCCTTAACTTTACTTAAATTTCAGTCAAGGAAACTGATTCACTACTACTGCAGGGAGGAAGGCATATGACACATAGAATAATCTCATTTTAAGGCTTTATTTGCTGAATAAATGTGATAATTAATAAATATAATTGGGAAGATACTGGATATAAACAAAAGAGTTTGGCTAGAGTAATAAAAGAAATTTTGAAGTTTAAGGAGAAAGTATTAGGGATTTGAGTCTCCTCTTTCCTAAATTTGTCCTCAATTTCTTTTTAAATTTCTTCTTTGAACCATGGGCTATTTAGCAGTCTGTGACTGAATATCCATATAATTGATTTTATAGGTAAGTTTTCATTATGTATTAGCTTGGATGGTTTTTATTGACCTGTATTTATGTTTTATTCTGTTACATATTAGCTATTATTAAAGCCGTCTTATTACTTTTGCCAGTTAGATATTGAATATTTTGGCTCTAGAAATCCCATTTTGTATTTTTTATAGTTTTAAATTCTCTATTGAGAGCCCCTCTTTGTATCCTCATTATCTTTAAAGTTTTCTTTAAACATTGAAATAATTCTTAATTGGTACTTTAAAGTCTTCATCTGCTCATTCTATCATCTCTGTCATTTCTGAGTCGGTTTCTTTTGATAATATTTTCCTTTTTATAGATCACTGTTTTTGCATCTTTGCTTATCAAACATTTTCATTGTGAGTGGAACATTATGGATATTATGTTGTTGAGTGTCTGAATTTTATTATCTTCATTAATAGAATATTAAATTTTGTTTTGGCAGAAAGTTAACTTACTTACAGTTCACCTCTACCCTTTAGAGGATTTTTATTTTTTAACTTTTTTTCTTTTTCTTTTTTATTTTTTTTTTCCAAACAGGGGAAGACTCTGTTACCCAGGCTGGAGTGCAGTGATGCAATCATAGCTCACTGTAACCGCAGACTCCTGATCTCAAGCCATTCTCCCATCTCTACCTCCGAAAGTGTTGGAACTACAGACATGAATCCTTATTTTTTTCCTTCCTTTACCCATTTTTATTTTAAAATATTAAGGAGGCAAAATGTATTAGGTTACATAGATTACTTTTTTAATGCCTGAGTTATGACTATAGGTTTGCCCATCACCCAGATAATGTTCACTGTTCCCATTAGGTTGTTTTCTTGCCCCTTTTATTCCCCCCACACCCGGATAATTTCCAATGAGTTTTACTTCTCTCCGTGCACATCTGTGCTCATTGGTTAGTTCCAATTTAATAGTGAGTACATGTGGTGGTTGTTTCTCCATTCTTGAGATACTTCGTTTAAGAGAATGGTCTCCAGTTCCATCCAAATTGTTGCAAAAGGTATTAATTCATCTTTTTATGGCTGGGTAGTACTTCGTGGAATACATTATTTTAGTCCACTCATGAATTGATGGACACATGGGCTGATTCCACATCTTTGCAATTGTGCATTGTGCTGCAATAAACATTCTAGTGCAGGTGTCTTTTTGATGAAAAATCTTCTTTTCCCTTAAGTAGATACCCAATGGTGGGATTGCTTGATTGAATGGTAGGTCTACTTTTAGTTCTTTGAGGAATCTCCATACTGTTTTCCATAAGGGTTGTACTAATTTGAAGTCATACCAACAGTGCATAAGTGTTCCTATCTCTCTGCTTTCATGCCAGCATCTATTGTTTTTGGACTTTTTAATGAAGTCAATTCTAACTGAGTTAAGGTGATAATGCATTGTGGTTTTGTTTCTATTTCCCTGATGATTAATGATGTTGAGAATTTTTGTATATGTTTATCAGACATCTGTCTTTCTTCTTTTGAGAATCTTCTGTTCATATCTTTGCCCATTTTTAATAGTTTTTTTTTCTTGCTGATTTGCTTGAGTTCATTGTAAATTCTGGATATTATTTCCTTACTGGATGTGTAGCTTGTGAATATTTTCTCCCATTCTGTAGGTTGTCTATTTGCTCTGTTGATTGTTTCCTTAGCTGTGCAAAACTTTTTCAGCTTAATCAAATCACATTTATTAATTTGTGTTGTTGTCATGATTGCCCCTAGGGTCTTAGTCATAACTACTCGGCCTAGGTCAATATCTAGAAGAGTTTTTCCTACATTTTCCTCTAAAATTCTTATGGTTTCATGCCTTAGATTTAAGTCTTTATCCATCTTGAATTAATTTTTGTGAGCGGTGAGAGTTAAGGGTCCTGTTATATTCTTCTGCATGTGACTATCCACTTTTTCCAGCACAATTTATTGACTAGGGCTTCTTTTCCCCAGTGTACATTGTTGTCTGCTTTGTCAAAGGTCAGTTGGATGTAGGTAGATGGTTTTGTATCTGGGTCCTCTGTTCTGTTAAATTTGTCTATGTCTCTATTTTTGTGTCAGTATCATGCTATTTTGGTTACTACAGCCTTGGATTGTGTTTTGTCACCCATTTGGCCACCCTATGTCTTTTGAAAGGAGCATTCAGTCCATTAATGCTAATCAATAGCTTTGATATGTGGGATGTTTATTTGTTCATCCTGTTGGGTAGTCCCTTATTGCATCACTTTACTTTTTGTTGTATTGTTTTATAATAGTTGTGAATTTTGGGTTTTTTTTTTTTTAGGTGATTACTGGTGAGTATCTGCTGTTATGATTTGTGTATAATGCTGTTCTGAGTATTTCTTACAGGGCAGGTTTGATCATAGACAATTCCCTCAGCATTTGCTTGTCTGGAAAATACTTACTTTCTCCATCAGTTGTGAAACTTAGTTTTTTAGGATACAAAATTCTAGGATGGCATTTGTTCTGTTTAAGTTGACTGAACATGGGGCCCCAATCCCTTCTGGCTTGTAAGTTTTCCCCTGAAAAGCCTGATGGGTTTTCCTTTTTAGGTTATTTGATGCTTCCATCTTGCTCTTTGCAGAATTTTATCCTTCATTTTGATTTTGTACAGGTTGATTAATATGTATCTTGGAGATGACCTATTTACTATGAATCTTTCTTGTGTTTGATGCCCATCTTGAATCTGTATGTCTTAATTTGTGGAGATACTGCGGAAGTTTTTCTTAATAACTTCCGCAAACAGGTTTTCCATGCTTTCAGCTCTTCCTTCTTCTCCTTCAGGGATACTTATAATTTGAATGCTAGTTTGTTTCACATAGTCTCATATGTCTATGTGATTGCTTGGACTTTTTTATACTCTTCTCTGCCTCTTTGAATGACGGACTTAACTTGAGAGCCTTGTCTTCGAACTCTGAAATTCTTTCTTCTCCTTGGTTTAGCCTGTTTTTAAAGCTTTCTGCTGCACTTTGAAATTTCCTAAATGACTCATTTATTTAAGTTCTATTAAATCCTTTCTTATGTTGTCTAGCTCTCTGGTGACTTTTTCATTTTTTTCAACTGAATTCCTGAAATATTTTTGGCTTCTTTTTGTTGCTATTCAAATTTCTCTTCAATTCTGTTCTTCTTATTTTCCATCCATATTCTGAACTCCATTTCTGTCATTTTGTCAGTTTCCTTGCGTGTGGAATCCACTACTGTAGCTCCATTGTGTACTGTTGGGTTTGTCAAACTATTTTGTTTTTTCAGTGTGCCAGAGTTCTTTTGCTGGTTTCTTCTCATCTGGCTCCTCTGTTCTAGGATCTATGTTAATGGGATTGCAGTCACCTGTTTTCCTTTAACGGGGGCGGGGGCGGGGGTCTCTCTAACCAAGTCCAGGAGTCATGGCTGCTCAGGACAGGGGGGTCCTGAGTGAAGTGTTGGACCTCAGGGAGGTTCTGCCAGTCCAACAATATTGATGAGGTCTCAGTGGTGGGTTCTTGGGGTCCAGGCACAACTCTGAAGTCTCAGGGGCAGAATAGCAGGCCTGTTGGAGGCCCTTGAGCTACAGGGGAAAAGCCTTGGACTTGGGCACACTGAGAGTTTCAGGGCTGACTCTGGGGTTTTGGGAGCAGAGCCACCCATGTCAGGGGCTGTTCCACCTGCGTGGGAACTGCTAATGCCCTGTCGTGCAGTCTCACAGCCTAGGGTCCACATAGGTGGGCTGGCACTGCTGCTTAGCCCAGTTTTTCCCCCCACACCTAGACCCCACTGATGCAGTCACCACAGGCTTCCCAAGTGATGTCTATGCTGTTTGGGGCTCCTACTCCTTCCAGCTCCCATGCAGGAAAGAAAGTGTCCTTGGCCTCCAGTCACAGGATACTACACTGGGGAGTGTCTGTTTCCTCCATGGCTCAGCGAGAATAATGCAAAGGATATTGCTGGGAGGCTGGGTCTCATGCCACCCTGGCTCCATGTACCAGAATGATCAGAATGGCATCCGTTGCAGAAACGGGATTGGCATGCACCAGCTCCCTGCTGCACCTGCTCTCCAGTGGAATGTCTCTTCACAGACTCTGAGCAACTCCCTGATCAGCTCAGAGGTCTGCAGTGGAGGAGGGAGACCCCTCACAGATTGAACTGCCTGTAGCTTTTATTTCTCTCCTAAAAAAGCAGTGTCCCCTTGGGTTGCTTCTATTCTGCTGTCTTCCCATCTTCAAAGCAGTATGAATTACATTAGGACTCCCAGGTCAATCTCCAACATGGTGGGAGACGCTTGTAAATAAGAATCAGCCTCTCCTATTTTGACTGAGTTAGTAGATGCTGTAATGAGATATAGAGTTGTTCTCCCTGTCAATGGTTGATGCTTGCAGGAGAGAACCAACTACAGACATGATGTTTTGTGCCTGTGGTAAGCTCTGGTCCCTCAGTGGAGCACTTGAATGCTCCAGGCTTTGGCAAGGGCTTTGTGGTTCCTGGGGAGCTGCTTGATCTCCTCCGCAGCAGAGATGGATGGAAGGTTGAGGCTGGGTGTGGTTAGATTGTGTGAGTCTGGAAAGCTTTGCAAAGCTCTTGTCTCGGAGACCGTCTTCCCGGCCACTAGGTGGAGCCGCTGAGAGAAGGGTTAATGCTGGCTCTTGAAGCTGGAAAGGCTGCTTGTGATTGAGGGACTGCACTTCCCAGACTGGCTGTGGGGAGTGAGCTCCGCCCCTCTTGTAATGCCCCTGCCCTTGGGCCCTGAACATGCTGCAATTGGTTGCTATGGCACCACAGGCTGTGATCCTCCCCACCTGAGCACAAGCTGCACTTGTTTGCTGTGGAACAGGCTGGGATCCTCCCCGTTGGAAGGGCTATGCACTGCACTCAGTTGCTATGATGCCATGGGCAGGGATCTTCCCCACCAGAGGACCCACCCTAGACAACAGTGCAGCTTTCCTTTGGGGGGGATTCCTGCTTCCCCAGTTTGTCACGTCTTGCACCCCACACAGTTTTCTCCCTTGGTTCCACCCACATGGGATCCTTTGCCTCCCAAGTCCGTCTCCTAAACCTTCCCCTCTGTCCCCAAGAAACCCACTCAAGTCCTTGGGGCACAGGATCTGGCCAGCCTGTCTGACCCACTGGTGCGTGTCTCTGGGAAATGCCAGCAGGGAGGGAGCTCCCAGATTGGGTACCCTGGATCACCTGGAGGTCTCCAAGGGGAGAGGCATGGGGCCCAGTTTCTGTGGAAACTTCAGACTGCAGGACATGCCATCTGGCTGCAGGGGGCCTCTCACCAAAATTCTCAGCTCTAACTAATCTTCCAGTTGCAGTGGGCAGGGGAGGGGCAGGGAGAAATAAGAGTCTGAATGGAAGAAAGGCTGTTCTCTGGCTTCTCCAGTCACTCTCCTTGAAGGGGAACCTCACACAGAGTGTTCAAGCTCTGGGATAATGCAATTTATCCCCATAATTCTGTGGTTTGCCACAGTGCCTGGGTTTGTGGGGGGTGGAAAATCATCCCAGTAACTTGGTAGCCCACTGACCACCAGAGGCTTGTGAGAGGGAGAAAGGGATACCCCCTTACCCCTTTGCCAGGCCTTCAGCCTCCCTGTTTGGTCCTCATCAGTATCCTTTTTTCCCTTATACTCTTCCTTGTCTGCTTCACAATATTCCTGTGTGACATCCCTTGCAGGCTCAGGCACTTCTTTCACTGAAATTCACCTGTGCTGCATTCCCTCTCCCATCTTCCCCATCTGAAACCCTTCCTTCTCTCTGGTACAGTCGGGCAAGCAACGTCTCTAGTCAGCCATATTTCCCCATGACCCACATTTTCTTTACCTAATCATGAATTGAAGAGCACTCAGGTTAATTCCACATCTTTGCAATTGTGAAATCTACTTCTATAAACATTTGAGTGCACGTGTCTTTTTGATAAAGCAACTTCATTTTCTTTGGGTAGATAACCAGCACTGGGATTCCTGGATTGAATGGTAGGTCTACATTTATTTCTTTGAGGAATCTCCATAGTTTTCCATAGAGACTGTACTAATTTGTAGTCCCACCAAAAGTATTAGTGTTCCTTCCTTTCTGCATACATTCAAGCGTCTGTTGTTCTTTTGACGTTTAAAAATGGCTATTCTGATAGGGGTTAAGTGGTATCTCATTGTAGTTTTAATCTGCATTTCCCTGATTAGTGAGATTTTTTTTCAAATGTTTGTTGGCCGTTTGTCTATCTTCTTTCAAAAAACTGTGTTCATGTCATTTACCCAATGTTCATGGGATTGTTTGTTTTTTTCTTGCTTATCTGTTTGGGTTCTTCATAGATTCTGGATATCAGTTCTTTGTCAAATGTATAGCATGCAAATATTTTCTCCAATTCTGTAAGTTGTCTATTCACTCTTTTGATTATTTCCTTTGCTGTACAGAAACTTTTTAATTTAATTAAGTCCCATTTGTTTATTTTTGTTGTTGCTATATTTACCTTTCAGGTCTTAGTAAAAAATTCTGGCTAGACCAATGTCTAAAAGAGTTTTTCCTACATTTTTTCTAGAATAGTTATGGTTACATGCCTTACATTTAAGTCATTAATCCATATTAAATTAATTTTTGCATATGGTGAGAGATAGGGATCCTGTTTCATCCTCCTGAATATGGATATCCAATTTTCTCAGCACTATTTATTGAAAACGGTTTCCTTTTACCAGTGTATGCTGTTGTCAGCTTTGTTAAATATCAGTTGTTTGTCAGTAGATGGTATTATTTCTAGGCTCTCAATTCTGTTCCATTAGTCTATTTCTTTAATTTTATACCAGCACCAGTCTGTTTTGGTTACTATTTCTTCGTAGTATAATTTGAAGTCAGGTAATGGGATGCCTCCAGATTTTTTTTTACTTGAGATTGCTTTGGATATTAGGGCTCTTTTTTCATTCCAAATGAAGCCTAGGATTATTTATTCTAGATTTGTGAAATATGATATTGGTATTTTTATGGGATTGCATTAATCCATAAACCACTTTTGGCTGTATGGACATTTAAATGATGTTGATTCTACCAATCCATTAGCAAGGGCTGTTTGTCCATTTCTTTGCATCATCTGCAATTTCTGTCATCAGGGTTTTCTAGTTCTCCTTGTAGAGGTCTTTAACCACTTTTGTTAAGTGTATTCCTAGGTATTTCTTTGTAGCTTTTGTGAGTGCTATTTAGTCCTTGATTTGACTCTCTGCATGCTGTTATTACTATATAGAAATGCTACTGATTTGTGTACATTGATTTTGTAACATGAGATTTTGCTCAATTTAGGAGGAGTCATTTACTGCAGCAGAAATACAAAATATCATCCATGCATCTACAAAAACCTCCATGTAAACAAACTAGAAAACTTAAAGGAAATGGGTAAATTCTTGGAAACAAAATATGTCTCAAGCCTGATTCAGGAAGAAATAGAAACCCTGCACTGACCAATAATGAGCAGTGATATTGAAGCAGTAATAATAATATTTAAAAAAATCCCTCAACAAAGAAAGGCTCAGACCAGATAGATTCACAGCTGAATTCTACCAGACCTACAAAAAAGAACTGGTACCTCTCCTACAGAAATTATTAATATTCCATAACATTGAGAAGAGGGGATTCTCCCTAATTCATTCTATGAAGTCAATTTCATCCTGACACCAAAGCCAGGAAAGAACACAACAAAAAAAGAAAACTACAGACCACTATCCCTTTATGAACACTGATGCAGAAATTTTCAACAAAGTACTAGCAAACCAAATTCAATAGCACATCCACAAGATAATCCACCATGATCAATAGGTTTCGTCCCAGGGATACAAAGATGGTTTGACATACACAAATCATTAAATGTGATTCACTACATAAACAGAAACAAAAACAAAGACCACATGATCATCTCAATAAATACAGAAAAAGCATTGGATAAAATCAAGCACCCTTTCATGATAAAAATCCTCACCAATTAGGCCTAGAAAGAACATATCTTAAAATTATAAAAGCCATACATGACAAACCCACAGCCAACATCATAAAGAATGTGGAAAAGTTGAAACCATTCCCCCTAAGAACTGGAACAAGACAAGTGTGCCCACTCTCACCACTTCTATTCAATATTGTAAGGCCTAGACAGAACAATCACACGTGAGAAAGAAATAAAGGACATCTAAATTGGGAAAGAGGAGGTAAAACTATCCCTGTTTTTTTTTTCTTTTCTTTTTTTTTTTAGAGATTTTTAAAAATTGCTTTATTTTTCTTTTTTTATTTCATCTACATAATTACATTTTTCTAGGACTTTGGCACTTTTTCTTTGTAACTTGCAATTGCATTCTTTTTTTATTTTAATTTATTTTATTTTGGAGTATTATAGGGGTACAAATGCTTTGGTTACATAAATTGCCTTTGCACTACCCAACAAGCATGCCCATCCCCCAGATAACACATAACACATCTGTTAGGTGTGGCTTTACCCACCCCTTCCTCCTCCCCTCCCACCTGCCCAATACCCTATAAATATTACTTCCCATATGCACACATTAGTGTTTGTCAATTAGTACCAATTTAATAGTGAGTACATGTGGTGTTTCTTTTTTACCATTCTTGTGATAATTCACTTAGAAGAATGGGCTCCAGCTCCATCCAGGATAATACAATAAGTACTTCATCATTTCTTTTTATGGCTGGGTAGTACTCCATGGTATACATATACAACAATCCACTCATGAATTGATGGGCACTTGGGTTGTTTCCACATCTTTGCAATTGTGAATTGTATTGCTATAAAACATTTGAGAACAGATGTCTTTTTATAGAATGTCTTTTTTTACTTTGGTTAGATGCCCAATATTGGGATTGCTGGATCAAATGGTAGTTCTACTTTTAGTTCTTTGAGGTGTCTCCATATGACTTTCCATAGACGTTGTACTAGTTTACAGTCCCACCAGCAGTGTATGAGTGTTCCTATCTCTCTTCATCCTTGCCAACATTTGTTGTTTTGGAACTTTTTGATAAAAGCCATTCTCACTGGAGTTAAGTGCTATCTCATTGTGCTTTTGATTTGCATTTCCCTGATGATTAGAGATGTTGAGCATTTTTTCATATATTTCTGGGTCATTAGTCTATCTTCTTTTGAAAAGTTCCTGCTCATGTCCTTTGCCCACTTTTAAATGGGTTTGTTTGATTTTTTCTTGCTGATTTTCCTGAGTTCTATATAAATTCCAGTTATCAGCTTTTTATCAGATGTATAGCATGTAAATATTTTCTTCCATTCTGTAGGTTGTCTATTCACTCTAGTGATAGTTTCTTTCGTTTTGCAGAAATCTTTTTTAATTTGATGATGTACTATTTATTTCTTTTTTTGATGTAATATTTGCTTTTGGGGTCTTCTTCATAATTTAGAATCACAGGTAAAAACATGAAAGATGCTTTAATATCAATATAACTGGTATTTATCACATTTTAAGAGATTAACCTCAATAATGTAGGTCAAAATTTCTGTGCTATTTTTTAAAAATAGATTATTTTGACTCATTTTTAGTGGTTGCTTTATATAATGAAATATTATCTGGTAAACATCTTCAGTGTACCTACCAGTTTTCATGATAAAAATCTTATACATTTCTCTGATATTTTAGAAAACATTAGCGTTTATTTTTTTTTTTCTAATTTGGGGTTGACATGAAAAAAGTTAAGAAAATACAAACACATATTATTTTTCCTGAAAGGCATATGTGAACTTCAAAGATAAGCAGTATGATATAAGCTATAAGCCAATGGTACCAATTGTTTTATGAATACAAAAGGCAGCTTTATAAATTACATTTCCCTTCATTTTACATAAAATTTTGACACAAAAAAATTCAGACAGTCTATTTGTGGAGTTTTCAGTGTGTTCTAGTTATCATAATATGCTGTCAGAAAACAAGGATATTAATCTGATAATAATATTTTATTTTTCAGCATATGGATATTCAGTTTCCCAGAACCATTTATTAAAGGTTCTGTCCTTTCCCAAATGTATGTTCTTGGCAACTTTGTCAAAGAAGAGTTGCCTGTAAGTGCATGGATTTATTTGTGGGTTCTCAGTTATGTTCCATTGGTCTATGAGTCTGTTTTTATGACAGTACCATGAAGTTCTAGTTATTATAGCTTTCTAATATAATTTGAAATCAGGTACTGTGATGCCTCCAACTTTGTTCTTTTTGCTCAGAATTGCGATTTTTTTTTTCTATTTCTGTGAAGAATGTCATTGACAGTGATTGCATTGAATATGTAGATCACTTTGGGTAGTACAGACATTTTAATAATATTAATTCTTCCAATCCATGAGCATGAGATATCTTGTCATTTTTTTGTATAATTTCCTCGATTTCTTTCATCAGTGTTTTATAGTTTTCCTTGTATAGATATTTCATTTCTTTGGTTAAATTTATTTCTAGGTACTTTATTTTTCTTTGTAGCTATTATAAATGGAATTGCTTTCTTGATGTTTTTCAGATTGATCACTGTTAGGCTGTAGAAATGCTATTGATTTTTTATACTGATTTTATATTCTGAAACTTTACTAAATTTGTTCATCAGTTCTAAGAGGTTTTTGGGGGGAGTGTTTAGGTTTTTCTAAGTATAATATCATATCTACAAAAAGGGTACTCCTTCCTTTCCAATTTGGATTCACTTTATTCCTTTCTCTTGCTTAAATATGCTGGCTAGGAATTCCAGTGCTGTGTTAAATAAAATTGGAAAACTGAGCATTATATATTGTTCTAAATCTTAGTGGAGAAGCTTTATTTTTCCCCATTTAGTATGATGTTAGCTGTGGCCTTGTCATATATGGCGTTCATCATGTTGACTTCTTCATATTTTAATGCACCCTATTTTCATTATGAAACCAAGCAACATTTTCTAACAAGCCTTTCCTTTTTCTGTTGCCCTCTTAGACTTTTCCCCAACACCCTATTCACTGCCATCACTTCCGCCACTCATCCCCTTATTCCACAGACATTTTACAAGTCAACTTTTGAGCACTTATGAAAAAGTATGATGGATAGATAAACAGGGATTAAGGAGTAAAAGGAAGACTTAATCAAAGAGATAATCTACACAGTAAAAACTAGAATAGAGGGAAAGAATTGAGAGAAAGGGGAAATGCCAAACAGAATCGAAGGGAGAAACTTTTAAGTGTTTTTCACAGAAGAATCTTTGGTTTTTGCACCTTTCTTGTTCTCCAGTCATCTAAGAAAGAAATGATCAAAACTGAATAATATTCTCTGTCATTTCAAATTATATACAGTTGACTCTTGAACAACATGGCTTTGAACTACATGGGTTCACTTATTTGTAAATTTTTTCACTAAATATATTCAAAAATCTTTGGAGGTTTGTGAAAATTTCAAAATAAACCTCACAAATCTTGTAACCTAGAAATATTGAAAAAAATATTTATAAATCCTTTACAAAGTGTTAAAATTTATCAAAACTTATGCACACTAACACTTACAGACCATCCATGGTGCCATTTGCAGTACAGAGACATTTCAACAAACATGAAGATGTAGTATTAAATCGTAACTGCATAAAATTAACTATAGTACATAGTGTACTACTGTCATAATTTCACTGCCACCTCCTGTTACTTTAGCAGTGAGCTCAAATGTTGCAAGTATCTGCTTAAAATATTATGTGAGTTTAATCATATCCATGTGAGAAGTTCATCTCTTCAATAAATTGTGTATCACAGTAAAAAGTGATCTCTTGTGGTTCTTGCATATTTTTCATTATGTTTAATACAATACCATAAAGCTTGAATAACTCCATGGTACTCATATGAAGTGCCACTAGTGATGCTGAAAGTGCTCCAAAGAAGCAGAGAAAAGTCATGACATTACAAGAAAAAGTTAAATTTATTGATATGTACTGTAAGTTGAGGTCTGCAACTGCAGTTGCCTGCCATTTTAGAGAGATGATTCATCTAGTAAACAGACAATGTAAATTTATGGTATCCATAAATACAGTACAGTACTGTAAATGTATTTTCTCTTCCTTATGATTTTATTAATAACATTTCATTTTCTCTAGTTTTATTGAAATAGTACAGTATATAATACATATAAAATATGTCAATAGACTGTTTAGGTTGTCAGGCTTCTGGTCAAAAATTGGCTATTAGTGGTTCAATTTGGGGGAGACAAAAGTTATATGTGGGTTTTCAGCTATGCAGGGGTTGGTGCTTCTTATGCTTGCATTGTTCAAAGGTCAACTGTAATTATTTTACCATTTAAAAATGAATTTATTCAGCAAAAATTATCAAGTATAAGTGACATCAGCAAAATGGTAGACTAGGAAGCTCTAGGACTTTGTTCTTGCATACAAACATTAAACAAAACAACTAGAGACTGGCTAAATTAACTTTATAGGAGCCCTGAAAAAAATCAAAGATCCAGCAGACAAGAAAGCAATAAAGAAAAAAAAAAAACACACTTCAAAAGGTAGAGAATTTCACAGTAATTTTTCTGACCTTGCTACTCCTCTTCCTTGGGGTGAGACAGTCTTGGTCAGCAGGAGGTAGCAGCTGATTCCCAATTCCCTCCTTCAAACCAGAGCAAGAAGAACAGACATTGGTCTAGCATCCATACATGTTTGGGGGATACCTGAAGAGCTAGTCTCTGTTTTACCTAACTGAGATATCAAGCAGAAGGAAAGCAGCATAATTTGTATCTCAGAAATAGAGAAGTAGTGGGCATAGATAGAATAAGACCTGTGGATGCCTGGGGCAAGAGATTAAGGGTCAAGATATACAATGAGACATCCAAGGCAGCAGCCCAGTTCCCAATTCCTTCCTTTGAACCAGAGGGAACATAGCAGACATTATTTGCAATGTTCTAGCCCATTGGAGTCTACATGAAGGATTGGCTTTTCTTTTGCCTGGCCTGGATCTTAAGCAGGGAAAGTAGCAGGTGCTGCTCGGGAAAGCAGTAGTGAGACTAAGACCACAGATACTAGAGACAATAGATTGTGAGTGGATACATACAATATATTAATACTATCTAAGGCCCCAAGGATAAGCTGAGGTGAAACATTTGGAAAAATTAAGCCATACAAAACCATCCATATATGTGGAAGTATTGAGAAAGATTACATACAGAACCAGTAAGATATATCCTCATAAAAGACCTAGGAAAACTTTAAGCTTTCATCTTGAGCTAGTTCCTAGGCTCAGAGCATGTCCAGCTCTTAAGTGAAGCATTGCCCTGGCAGAAAGCCAGTATGCAAAGACTGAGAGAAGTAACTGTTTTTCAATTCCCATATTTCAATGCAAATCATTAATCATATATAGAAACAGGAAAGCCCAACTCATTCAAAGGAAAAAAAAGTAAGTGATAGAAACCATCTTTCAAGAAGCATAGCTATCAGGCTTACTAGACAAAGACTTTAAAACAACTGTCTTAAATATGTTTGAAGAGCTAAAGGAAAACTTAGATAAAGATATAAAGCAATAAGAAAATCAATATATGAACAAAATGAGAATATCAACAAAGAGAGAAATTATTTTAAAAATAAACGTTTTTGAGCCAAAAGATTTTTTGAGAACTTAACTGAAAAATTCACTAGAGGGGTTCAAGAGCAGATTTGAGCAGACAGAAGAATCAGTGAACTTGAATATAGGAAATTTGGAATGATTGAATCTGAGGAGTAGAAAGGGAAAAAAAGAATAAAATGGTGAACAAAGATTACAGAATTTAGAGGACACTATTAAGTATATATGTGTATTATGGGAGTCTCAGAGAGAGAGACAGGGAGATTATTTGAAGATATAATGACCCCAAACTCCCCAAATCTGATGAAGGCATACATTTATAAATCCTAGCCGGTCAATAAACTCCAAAGAGGATAAACCCAAAGAGACTCTTACACGGGTACATTATAATCAAATTATCAGAAGATAAGGACAAAGAAGAATTGTGAGAGTAGCAATAGAAAAGCAACTTGTCATATACAAGGGATCCTTAATAAGATTATCAGCCAGTTTCTCATCAGAAACCCAGGTGGCTAGAAGGCAGTGGGGTGATACATTCATAAAAATAAAACTCTCACCAGGGAATTCTGTATCTGGCAAAATTTCCATTTAAAAATGAGAGAGAAATTAATGCAGTCCCAAATTTAAACAACAACAACAACAACAACTGAGAGAGTTCATTAGCGCCAGTCCTGCATACAAAAAATGCTAAAGGGAGTCCTTCAGTTTGAAATGATAGTAAGCTAGCGAGTAATTCATAGTCACAAGAAGATATAAAGATCTCTGGTAAAGAAAGTTGCATGGGCAAATACAAAATCCATTATTAATGCAAAATAGGTTTGTAGCTTTACTTTTTTATTTTTTATGTTATTTCAAAGACAAATAACTACAAATAATTCTAAATCTGTGTTAACAAGCACACAATGTATAAGGATGTAATTTCTAATTTGTGATATGAATAACATAAATTTTGGAAATGTGGAGGTCTATAAGAGTTTTTGTATGTGATCAATGTTAACATGGTATCAATTAAAAATGGATTGCTGTAAATTTATGATATTATTATAAATATAATACCTATGATATCAACAAATAAATTATCTATAGAACATACACAAAAGGAAATGAGAAGTAAATCAATTTGTGTCACTACAGAATATCAAGTAAATGCAAATAAAAGCAATAATAAATGAGACAAAGTAAATAAAAACCTATCAGACACACAGAAAACAAATAGAAAAAATGTCAAAGCTATGTTCTTCCCTTTCAATAATAACTTTAAATGTAAATGCATTAAACTCACCAATAAAAAGTCAGAAATTCGAGCAGTGAATTAAAGAAAAACAACGTGATCCAACTCTATGTTCTCTAGAGTTGAATCTGAGGAGTTGGATCTGTTTTTAGATCTAAGAACATATACATAGGTTGAAAATGAAAAAACAGAAAATGATGTCCTTTGACAATAATGAACAAAAGATAGCTGAGAAGGCTATACTGATATCAGAAAAAGTAGAGTTTAAGTCAAAAATGATTATGAGACAAAGAAGGATATTATACATTGATAAGAAAGTCAATTCACCTAGAAATTAAATTAATATAAAATTGCATAAAGCAAACATCAGAGCTCCAAAATATGTTAAGCAAACATTGACAGAATTGAAAGGAAAAACAAAAGGATTTACAATAATAGTAGGAGACTTCAATGAACTACTTTCAGTAATAGAACAATCAGAAAGAAGGTTAAAAAGAAATAGAGGACTTGAACAACACTACAATCCAATTGGACATAAAAAACATATACAAAACAGTCTACCAAACAACAGTAGAATACACATTTTTCTCAAGTGCACATAGAACTCTCTTCAGGATAGATCATATGTTAGGCCACAAAACAAGTCCCAATCAATTTTAGAAGATTTAAATTATACAGAGTGTCCTTTTCAATCACAATAGGATGACTGTAGAAATCAACAATAAAAGATAAACTGGAAAATTCATAAATATGTGGAAATTAAGTGACATATTCTTAAATAACCAGTAGTACAAGGAAGAAATCACACACAAAATTAGAAAATATCTTAAGGCAAATTAAAAGTTAAATACGCCATACCAAAACTTATGAAATGCAGCAAAGGGAATGCTAAGAGGAAAAATTTATAGCTGGAAACACATCAAAAAAGAAGAAAAAAGTTTAAATAAGAAACCTAACTTTAATACTTAATAAATTGAAACGAACAAACTAAACCTTCTGCTAGCAGAAGGAAGCAAATAAGAAAGATTAGGCAGAAGAGAAATAAAATAGGAAATAGAAAACAATAAGGAAAATCAATGAAAAGAAAAGTTGGTCCTTCAAAATGAACTACGAAATTGTGAAATTACAAAATTGTGAAATTGTAGCTAAAAGCTACATTAACTAAGAAAGAGGACTTAATTCACTAAAATTAGAACCAAAAGTGGAGGTATTACTAGCAATTTTACAGAAATAATAGGATTATAAGAAAACACTATGAACAATTATGCACAGATTGTATTACTAAAATGAAATGGACAACACACAATGTACCAAGACTCAATAAGAAAGAAATAGAAAATCTGAAAAGCCTGTAAATAGTAAGGAGGTGAGCCCGGTGTGGCTGCTGGGGCCTGTAATCCCAGCTACTAAGGAACCTTTGGCAGAAGGATCAGTTGAAGCCAGGAGTTAGAGATCAGCCTGGGCAACAGTAAGACTCTGCCTCTAAAAAAATGAAAATAGTAAGGAGGTGAATCAGTAATGAAAAACCACACAATAAAATAGCTCTGGATCATATGGCTTCATTGATAAATTAGAAATATATATATTTAAAGAAGAATGAATAGAAGAGTGTATAGCAATCCCTCTAAAACTCTTCCAAAAAATTGAAGAGAAGGAATACTTCCAAATTCATTCTTCAAGACCAGTATTACCCTTATATCAAAACCAAACAAGGGCTTCCATAAAATAAAACTATATACTAATATACCTAATCAATATTGATGCGAAAATTCTCAACAACACACTAGCAAACCAAATTCTGCAGTATACTTAAAAGGATCATACACCATGATCATGACCAAATGGTATTTTTGTCTGGAATGCTAGGGTGGTTTAACATATGAAAATAAACTAATGTAATACACCACATAAAGAGAATGAAGGAGGGAAAAATCATGGTCATCTCAATTGATACAGGAAAAGCATTTGACAAAACTAAACTCCCTTTCATGATAAAAACACACAGTGGATTAGGAATAGAAGGGAACTATCTCAATATAATAAAGGCCATATGTGAAAACCTCACAGCTAACATCATACTCAATAGTGGAAGACTAAAAACTTTTCATCTAAGATCAGAAACAAGACAAGAATACCTGGTTTTACCACATCTGTTCAACCTAGTACTAGAAATTCTAGCAGAAGAAAGAAAAAGCAGAGTTCTAGCCAGGCAAGAAAAGGAAATTAAAGTAACTCAAATTGGAAAGGAAGAAGTAAAATTATTTCTGTTCATGCATGATATGATCTTATAAATAGAAAACAATAAAGATTTCACAAAATATTATTGGATCTAGTTAATTAATTACACAAAGTTTCAGAATACAAAATCAACATATGAAAGTAAGTCGTGTTTCTATACATTAACAATTAACAATGTGAAAAGAAAATTAAGAAAATGATTCAAATTATAATAGCATCAAACAGAATGGAAACATAGGAATAATCTAAAAAAGAGGAGAAAAACTCGTACAACTTGTACACTAAAAACTGCAAAACATAACAGGAAGAATTTAAAGAATTCATAAGCATCTGAAGAGGCAGCCTGTGTTCATGGGCTGAAAACTTTAACATTCTTAATATATTAGGTGTACAAATTCAATGCAAATCCTATCAAAATCCCAATGATATTCTTAAGCAGAATCAGAAAACTTCCCCTAAAATATATGTAGAATCTCAAATGACTCTGAGTAACACAAACAATGTTTTACAGAAGGGATAAATTTGGATGTCTCACACTTCCTGATTTCCAAATTTATTACAGTGCTATAGTAATCAAGACAGCATGGTACTGTCCTAAAGACAAACACATAGACAAATTGTATAGAATAGAAAATGAACAGTCTTTTCAATAAGTGGTCCTGGGAAAATTAGATATCAATACATAAAAAATAAAATGAAATCATACCTTACTTTTTAATATGTAAAAAAATAACTCAAAGTGAATCAAAGACTGAAACATAATAGCTAAATGTATAAAACTCTTAGATAAAAATGTAGGGGGGCAGTTTGATAACACTGAATTAGGCAAGATTTCATGGATATGACACCAAAACATAGGCACTAAAAGAAAAAAAATATAGATAAAATTGACTTCATCAAAATAAAAAAAAAAAACTTTTATAAATCAAAGGACACTACCATACACTACCATGGGTGTAAAAAGGCAACCCATAGAATAGGAGACAATATTTGCAAAACATATAAGGGATAAGGGATTATTATACAGAGTATGTTAAAAACTCTACCACTCAACAACAGCAAAAACAATTGAAAAATGGGCAATATACTCAAACAGATATTTCTCTAAAGAAGATATACAAGTAGTAATAAGCACAAAAGAGGTACCCAACATCACTAATCATTAGGGAAATTCAAATCAAAACCACTATGAGATAATTTTCACACACATTAAGATGATTCTTTAAAAAAAAACAAAAAAAAAACAAGAAAACTCAGAAAATAACAACTGTTGTTGAGGATGTGCAGAAATTGGAAACCTTGTACACTGTTGGCAAGAATGTAAAATGATGTAGCAGCTTTGGAAAACAGTATGACAGTTCCTTAAAAATTTAAACATAGAATTGCTGTATGATCCAGAAATTCCACTTCTTCATATATACCCAAAAGAACTGAAAGCAGATACTTGAAGAGATATTTGAATGTCAATGTTCTTAGCAGCATTATTCACAATAACTAAATGTGGTTACAACCCAAATGTCTATTGTAAATGAATGGATAACCAAAATTTGGTATATACTTATAATGGAATATTATTTAGCCTTATAAAATGGAAATTTTAAAACGTGCTACAACATTAATGGACCTTGAAAACATCATGATAAGTGAAATAAATCATACAAAAAAGACAAATATTTTATGATTTCAGTTATACGAGGCACCTAGAAGAGTCAAATTCACAGAAACAGAAAGTATAATACAATAGTGGTTACCAGGGGCTGGTAGAAAGAGGGGAATGGGGAGTTATTTTTTTTATCAGTATGTCCTTTCAGTTTGGGATGGTGAGAAAAATCTTGAGACAGAGAGTGATGATGTTTGCCCAGCAATGTGTGTGTAATTAATGCCACCGAAATCTACAGTTAAAAAAGTTAAAGGTAAATTTTAGATTACAATTTTATATTTTACCACAATTTAAAAAATCAAACACTTTCTATTCCTTCTACATATATTGTATTCGGCACTAGGGCCAAAGGGATCAGTCTTTGGGGTAAGATAGAGATACGTTTCTAATTTACATTCATGTATTCTTATGGTATCTTATTGATTATTTTTTTTTCAGGAAGAAGAGATTTCATTTATTCATTCATTTATGTATTTGTTAGGTGCCAAAATCATACATCATATAAGATACACATCTTGACAAGTTTTATTTTTTTAAATGATTTTTATGTTAAAATATTAGGGGGTACAAGTGTTCTTGTTACATGGATGAATTGCATAATGCTGAAGTCAGGGCTTTTAGTGTGCCTGTTACCAGAATAGTGTACATTGTACCTAATGGATAAGTTTTACCCCTCACCCTCCTCTCATACTTTTCACTTCTTAGTTTCCAATGTCCTTTACATTTCTTTGTGCCCATGTGTGCCATTGTTTATCTCTCACTTATTAGTGAGAACATGTAGTGTTTGTTTTACCATTCCTGAGATACTTCACTTAATGTAATGTTTTCCAGTTCCATCCAAGTTGCTGCAAATGACAGTAGTTAATTTCTTTTTATGGCTGAGTAGTACTACATGGGGTGTGTGTGTGTGTGTACACAGAGACAACATTTTTCTTTATCCACTCATCAGTTCGTGGGCACTTAAGTTGATTCTGCATCTTTGCAATTATGAATCGTGCTTCTGTAAATATTTAGGTACAGATGTCTTTTTGATATAATGACTTCTTTTTCTTTGGATAAATATGTAGTAGTGGGATTGCTGGATCAAATGGTAGGTCTACTTTTAGTTCTTTCAGTTTTCCACAGAGGTTGTTCTAATTTATAGTCCTACCAACAGTGTATAAGCATTCTTTTCTCACCGCATCCATGCCAATATCCATTGTTTTTTGATTTTTTAATGATGGCCATTCTGAGAGGGGTAAGGCGGTATCTCATTGTGGTTTTAATTGACATTTCCCTGATGATTAATGATGTTGAGCATTTTTTCATGTCTTTTTGCCATTTGTATAGTTCTCTTTGAAGAAACTCTGTTAATCTTGATTATTTTTTATCTTTCGTTTCTATTCATATTTTCTGCCCAAAGGAGAAATTTTATGATTGACTTGTACTTTCATTTGCCATTAGGTTCATAGTCGTGAAGTGTTCAATTGCTTTTTCTTAGGAGATATTCTTACTTTGCATTATGTGCAGATATTTATTTAGGGAAATAGCACTGGAAGAAAAACAAAATAAATTTAGGGTCAAACAATAAAAAATATAGATGCTTCTACTGCACACAGACCCAGTATCTTTATGCAGATATGTAATATTATAATAAAGCAATACTCTCTTCAGTGTATTTGGCACTAATCAAACTAATGTAAATGTATTGTTCATATTATGAAATTTTGACATTTAACATCCAAGATAGAACACTTTTAAAGTGACATATTAATTCTATCTCAACGATAAAATATTTTAATAAATTGTTGCATTTTCACAACTTAAAAAATGGTATATTAATTAGGGTTAAAAAATGTTACCAAATACAGAAAGGGTGGGTCTTGGGTAAAGTAATTATTTGTGTAATACCTGATTAAGTTGATAAATTTCAGGAGTCTTTAAAAATCTGAACAAATCAACCCCTTGAAGTATGAATTATCTGATTTGGCCATCTACAGTGATCAAATTAATCACTGCAGTAGTCAGTGTAGACAAAGTCCATAACTCCTGCTTGAAGAGGAAAGAACTTAATCTGTGACTGCCACCAAATGTTAATAAATCTGCCTGAATCCAGCTGATGAAAAGCACAATGATAAAAGAGAATATATTCCCAACCCATTATATCATCCAAAAAGTCATAGAAGGATTTCAGGACTCACTTTAGAGGGTTTTTTGAAATATAAGTTTCTGCTCTCTGATTTGTAACTACAAGTAGTTTCACAATATTTAGTAACTAATTATTTCCCAAATTTTTGTATTTCATGACTTAAATGATACACTCTTTCATTTAGCAATTATAAATAAATGATGAATTTGATGAATGTGAATATGCAGCAGCACATTTCTTATTTTACATTTGTTAGTGCTGTACATTCATAACTTCTGCTTGTGATTTCATAAATATGTATAGCTCCGAAGGGATTGGACTAACAGATGACACTGGGTCCTGGTATATTCATAAACATAAACATATGACATCACCTCTCCATTGAACCTTTGACTTGATTTTTCTTTATGAGTCTCTGGTGGAAAGTACTTTGTGATTTATGCTGCAAGTTTTAAATTATCCTTCAAGTACTAGTCTATAAATATTATTGTATATGAATATGTTACAAAAAGTTTTTATTTGATGAAGTATTTTCCTCAACTTGGCAGTTTAATTTTTTTAAAACTCTCTGGGTTTAAATTTCATTTCTAGCCTAAGAAATTCTTACCTTTAAGAGAAAATCATTTTGTAATGCCATAGGTGCATTGTTTCTTAATACAAAGGTTAAAAATGCAAGCTGTACAGATATTATAGAGAGAAAATAAAATCTTTCCCACTTGCTGACCTTCAGTTCCTTGGTTTCCTGTGTATTTTTTTTTCAGATAATCTATGCTTATACAAACATATTAGTATGTAGCTCTTTCATTTATTTCACACAAATAGCACCATACTATATCCATTGTCCTCACTTAGTTTTTAAATTGAACACAAATGTCTTGGAAGTCTTTCCATATAAGTAAATGCAGGTTTCCCTCATTCTTTTCAAAAGCAAATTAGAGTGCTATTGTATGAGTTCACTATAGTTTATCTAACAAGTCCCATAATCCTATTTGCCAATAGTTAGGTGAATTTGGTAAGTCATGTTAGCATGGTGAACATGAAACAATGACAAAAGCACAGAATTTAGCATCAAAATATCTGTGTTCAAATCTTTGCCGGGAGGGTTAATAACTTGGTTACTTTGAGAAGGTCAATGCTGGACATAATCCCTGTCCTAAAGGACCTCTTACAAACTATTAATACTTAGAAGAAAAGATATAGATACACATAATGTAAAATAATACAATATTAGATTGCTAAGTAATTAAAATATATGAAAATATCCCTATCAGGTACATAGAATGATAAGGGTTCTATGTATGGTTAAGGAAGATTATTACTTTTGGTTAAGCTTATTTTCTATGAGGAGGATAAAATTTGAGATGGTACTTAAAATGGATCTGAAGAAGAAAGGTTTTAAATAAACACAGAGGAGAAAGACATTCTTGGAGGGATAATCAATTATATTGCCATTTTATTTCATATAATGATATTTAAGGAATTTACATTACTAAATGCAAATCTCTCCCTCCCCCCACTTTTTAAAAGACTTTAAATTATATTTACAAGTAAAATATGTTTCCAGTGTTTGACTCAAAATCTGGTAAGCAATTATCAAAACCCTCTCCCTCTCTGTTTATTAACCACTGCAAATTTCCTTATTTGGGATAGCAATCAAATAACAATTCTAAAGTCTAACTGGAAAATATTTACAAATATTCTTTATTGTTATACAAATCACATTGTCTTATGCACAAAGTCATTATAATGAAACTCTCTGTATATCAAAAATATTTAAATAGTCTAATTAACAGGACATATGCATATATGGATAAATAAAACATGTGTGATAGATCAGTTCTAATGTAGTTGTCTGTTCATATTCAATAATTGGTGATACAAGTCATTGAATTTTCAGTACTACAGGCTATTTCTAAAATGCCACAGCTTTTTTTTCTCCAAGTCCTACAAAATTACAGCTGTCTATATGGTGACTCAAAAATTAATGTAAGTGTGTGCAGGTATGTATAATTTGTATAGTTATTTTGGCAATGGTCTTTGTTTCTTAGGATGGATTGCATTTTCATTATTCATCTTGAAAGAAGTTAATATAAAATGTTGCTATTTACTAATAGTATGAACTATATGAAATTAGTTATATGTAATATTCATGTGACTTAACCAGAGAAACAGGTGTTTTTCAGTTAAATACACTTTGGAAATTATGAGTTAAAGAAAGCTAAAGAGTATTTAGCATTTTTAATTCAACTTTTTATTTTGAGATACTTATAAATTACATGCAGTTGTAAAATATAATACAGAGAGATCTCACGCACCCATTACCCAGCTTCCCTCGGTGGTAATATCTTACAAACTACAGTACAACATCAACCAGGGTATTAATGTTAGCATTGATACACAACAGTTCATTTAATACAAGGATCCCTCTTACTGACTTTTTGCAGCCACATTCACCTTTATTTTGTGCATCAATAGCTTGTTCATTTTTATTGCTGAGTAGTATTCCATTTTACTGATGTATTACAATTTGCTTAAGCATTCACCCATTGAAAGACATCTAGGTTATTTCCAGTGTTGGGTTATCATGAATAAAGCAGCAACAAACATTAATTCACAGTGGGTTTTTTTGTCAACAAAAGTCATCTTCATTACTTTGTGATGAATGTCCTGGAATACAATTGCTTAGTCATATTGTGGTTACATATTTAGATTTTAAAGAAACTGTCATTTTTTTTTTTACCAGAATGGATGTACCATATTACATCCCTACTATCCATATATGAATGTTTCAGTTTTTCCACATTCTGGTAAGCATTTGGTGGTTTCATCATTTTTTATTTTAACCTTTTTGATAGGTTTGTAATGATATCTCAATGTGACTTTAATTTGCATTTCCCTAATGGGTAATGATGTTGAGTATCTTTTCATGGACTTATCTTCCATCTGTATATTTTCTTTGGTAAAAATGCCTCTATGCATTTTATCAGTTTTCTAATTTCATTATTCTTTCACTGTTGTTGAGTTTTGATTTTTTTTTTACAAATTCTGAATACCAATTCTTTATCATATATGCAAAATGAAAATATTTTCTCTCAATTTTTATTTTGTATTTTCATCCTCTTCAAGAGTCTTTTACAAAGAAATAATGCAGACAAGTTCATTGTTTGCATATAGGAAAGTCATTGATTTTTGTGTGTTGTTCTTTTGTCCTATAACCTGATGAAAACTAGGAGGAGATTTTCTTTTTAATTTATTACAGTTTTCTATGTAAATAATCATGTAGTGTTCAAATAGGGACAGTGTATTAGCTCTAATAGGTTTTTGTGAATTTTGCAGGATTTTTTATACACAAGATCATGCCACTGTCATGTAGAAAGAGCTGTTTTCTTCCTTTCCAATCTTGATGCTTCTTATTTCTTTTCCTTGTTGTATAGCAGTGGCTAGAAATTCCAATACTAGGTTCGAATAAGAGTACTAACACTACGTCGAATAAGAGTGGCAAAAGTGGATATCTTTATGTTCTTCCTAATCTTGGGGGTAAGGCATTATATTTTTCACTCTTAAATGTGACGTTAGCTCTAGATATTTTCTAGATGCTCTTTGTAAAGTTGAGGAAGTTCCTCTCATATTTCTAATTTTCTAAGAATTCTTATTATAAATGGGTGTCAGGTTTTGTCAAATGATTTTTGCACATCAATTGATATAATCATATTATTTTTCCTTTATAGCTTATTAATATGGTAGATTACATGGGTGGATTTTTTTTTATTTCAGCATAAGAGTACAGATGTTTAGGTTACGTATGTTGCCCTTACCCACCCCCAAGTCCGAGTTTCAAATATGTCCATCCTTCGGGTGGTGTGCATTGCACTCTTTGTGTATGCATATAACCGTCCCCTCCTCCCTCCTCCCTCCCCCCCGCCCAACATCCAATAGATGTTATTATTATATGTGCACTTATGTGTTGATCAGTTAATACCAATTTGATGGTGAGTACATGTGGTGCTTGTCTTTCCATTCTTAGGATACCTCACTTAGTAGAATGTGTTCCAGCTCTATCCAGGAGTATACAAGAGGTGCTATATCACCATTGTTTCTTAAAGCTGAATAGTACTCCATGGTATACGTATACCACATTTGGGTGGATTTTTATATATTCGAACAGCCTTGACTCCTAGAATAAATTCCATTTGACTGCAGTGTATAAATCCTTTATATATTGCTGATTTCAATTTGGTAAAATTTTGTCGAATATTTGCATCTGTCTATATTCATGGCAGACATTGCTCTATAGTTTTCTTTTCATCTTCTTTATACTGTCTTTACTTGATTTTGATAACATAGTAATACTAGCCTTATAAATTGAATGAGGAAATGGTCTCTCCTTTTCTATTTTCTAGGAGATATTATATAAAATTGATGTTAATTCTTTTTTAAATGTTTAATAAAAGTACACGGTGAAATCGTTTGGACCTCAAGATATTTTGTGGGGAGGCTTTTAATTATAAATGTAACTTCTTTAATAGTTAAAGAACTATTCAGATTACCTATTTCATCAGCTGAGTTTTGGTAATTTGTGTTTTTTGAGAAATTCATCCAATTTTTATGTTGTTCAATTTATGAGCTTAAAGTTAGTGATAATATTCTCCTTATTTGTAATGACTATAGTAATATAGCCATTTCATTCATAATGTTGGCAATGTGTGTCTTCTGTTTTTATCTTTATTGTTCTTATTAGAGGTTTATTAAATTTAATGATTCATCAAAGAACCAGCTTTATTCCATTTATTTCAAACATTTTCTCTTTTTTTTTCAGTTTCATTGATTTTTCTCTTATTCTTTCAGTTCTTTCTTCCTGCTAGCATTTGATTTATTTTGCTCTTTTTTGTTTTCTAAGTTAGGAACTTTGAGACCCCCTTTTTCTATGAAAAACATTTAGCACTATACATTTTCTTTCCAGCAATGACTTAGAGGTATCCCACAAATTTTGACTTGTCGTGCTTTCATTTTCATTCATTTCTATGCACTTTTAAATTTCCTTTGAAAATTCCTCTTTAACTCATGGATGATTTAGAACTGTGTTGTTACTAGGAAAAAAAAACATAGGGAAAACACATTAAGACACCAGTCTAGGCAAAGATTTTGTGACTAATACCACAAAAGCATAGACAACTATAGCAAAAACAGACAAATGAGAATATCTTAAACTAAAAAGCTTATGCACAGCAAGGAAACAATCAACAGAGTGAAGAGACAACCTGTTGAATGGGAGAAAATACTTGCAAACTATTCATCTGATGAGGGACTAATATCTAGAGTATACAAAAATCTCAAATAACTCAACAATAAAAAACAAAAATCTGAGTACTTCTACCAATCCATTTCCTGCCTATCAAATCTCAAAAGTCTGAAAGTTCCCTTGTTTGTCCTATCTCTGTCCCCTTGGGTCCAAGTTTGCAGTGTTTCTTCTGATATAACATTATCAAAACCTTGGTCAGTATTTAATGCATGTTAAGGGTATCAATGCCATTACATAACAGAATTTTGCACAGACCTTTCATGGTTAACCCCATCTCTATTCATGGCTTCTACTGAGATGGTTGATTTGATCTATGAGTCACATGCCTGATCTCTTCAGCGAAAGTTTGTGCAGCTACATACTTGACTTTTTTCCAGAGTATGCTATATGGACAAGCTGAGAATTTTTTGAAT
This sequence comes from Indri indri, assembly GCA_004363605.1. Taxonomy (NCBI): domain Eukaryota; kingdom Metazoa; phylum Chordata; class Mammalia; order Primates; family Indriidae; genus Indri; species Indri indri. The sequence continues at coordinate 41,168 of RJWJ010011284.1, forward strand.
CATCAAGTTCTGGGTTTTTTGTTTTGTTTTGTTTGTTTGGCTAACAGTTCTGTACTCAATTTATTGTTATTATTATTGTTACTGTCATGATTTGTTATAAGTTTCAAGGAAAAACCAGGCTGCACATTCTACATGTTGCTTGGAAATCTTAGTTAAATGTCCAAGTTCATCCCTTACAAGTTCTGTTTCCACCCAATGTCTGAACACAAGCCAAGTGTTCTGCCATTTTGCAACAAGCATCACCTTTTCTCCAGTGTCCAATAGGGTTTTCCTCATTTACTTCTGAAACCTCAGCAGAAGAATCTTTAACATCATATTTCTACCAACATTCTGTCCATGGTGATATATGTATTCTCTAAGATGATATAAACTTTCCTTACTGTTCTTGTAATTTACTTGTGAGCCATTATCGGGATGACCCTTATCATGTATGTTTCTACTAATAGTCTTTTCATACAATCTAGGCTTTTTCTTTCATACCCTTCACAATTTTTTCAACCTCTACCCATTACCCAATTCCAAAGCCAATTCTACAATTTTAAGTATTTGTTAAAACAGCAGCCACTTTCCCAGTACCAAAAGCTGTATCAGTCAGGGTTATTCAGAGAAACAAAAACAGTAACACAAACATACGTATATATACATACATACATATTATAAAATATCACCATTGGATACTTCTAATAAACCACTTATAAAAAGCAAGGATCTGGGGTGACTTTGCATATGATATTGTAGAACATTTTTGGCAAACTAATTAGTATAATGAGATGGGTTTCTTGATCCTAATTGCACTGGACAAAATGGGAAAGAATAGGAAGAGCTCAGGGATTTGAATTTCCTGCTTAGGTGCTGCATTAATGATCTGAAAGGTTCTATGTGTTTCCTGGAAGAGAGCCTTATCTCTTGTAACCACAAGGCTAGAATTGTTTAAAATAAAACCCAGAATCTCATCTCGTCACTAGCTAAATTGCAACACAAGTTGAACTCCCAGCCTTGTAGAATGTCTACTGTTAAAGTGAGGGCATTGATTGAGAAGGAATGAAATCCTAAAACTTGAAATTGGGACCTCTGGGAAGACTCTGGTGAATGTGGGGACATTGAACCCCTGAAATCTGATGAATCTTCTTTACTAGTGCAAAAAGCATCTCCATCTGAGACACCATCTGAGGGCATTAACCTTGAATTGTATGAGGAAACTGTAATGACCTTCCCCTTGACAGTTGCCATTCAAGACAATTCTGAGACTCCTCAGAACCCACTCCAATTGCTCCTCTTTGTTCTGGACCAATAACTAGACTTAAGTCCCAGAAGGCCCCTAAAGGTGAGGTACAAAATATACATATAGAGGTACATTATATTCCAAAACAACTAGTTAAGTTTTCTATTATATACAGACAGTTTTGAGGAACATGTATAGGAATGGATACTAAGGGTGTCGGACAATGGTGGAAGTAACATAAAGTTGGATCAGGTGAAATTTGTTAATATGGGATCACTAAGAAGAGATTTTGCATTTAACATTGTAGCTCAAAGAGTTGGAAAAGGCTCTGATAGTTTGGTTGGTTGGCTGAAATACAGACCAAAAGGTGGCCCACAGTGAGTGAGTTAGCAATGCCAGCTTTGCTTGATTTCAATGTAGAGAAAAGAATTCAAAGATTAAGGGAGATTGGAATGTTTGAGTGGATTTATTATTTATCATTTAAGACATTACTTTCCCAGTCTGGGAGTGTCCAGAAGACATACCTTTTACTATAATTCTAAGAAATACATTTGTGAGGGGAGCCCTGATATCCCTGAAGAGCTCTGTGGTCATTCTTTTCTATAGGTCAAAATTTATGGGCGGGGAAGTGGTGACTGCTGATACTGAAGTAGGCAACCTAAATGCAATGAGATAATCGGATCCCAGGGTTGCATGGGTCAATTGCCGGCACTTAATGGCCAAAGGAAATGTCAGAATGATTACCATAATGGACAGCATAGTCAAAACAGTAAATCAGAATAGACTGAATTGTGGACACCTATGATGTTGGATAGTTGATCATGATGTTCCTATAAGGGCAATAGATGTGAAGTCTACTAAATCCTTGCTAGATCTGTTTAAGCAGAGTTCCAGGTCAAGTGAAAAATTTAATATGAATCATAGGAATGGAGTCATGGCTCCTCAATCAATTCCCAGACTTAAGCCAGTTCACAGACAGAGAATCCCTTAAATGAAGAAGAGGCTGGATCCCCTTGAGAAAGGACCACAGTACACTCACAAAATTTTATACTGTTAAGTTTTCCCCCAGCCTTCTCCAAAAAGGCTTACAGGCTTTTATAAGGGTAACTGTGCATTCGGGAAAATGCAATATTCAGGATTTCGAGAATTACTGGACACTGGCTCAAAACTTACACTAATTCTAGGAGACCCAAAAGAATGTGATCCACTAGTCTGAGAGGGGCTTATGGAGGTCAGGGGATCAATGAAGTTTTACCTCATGTCTGCCTCACACTAGGCTCAGTGAGTCTCTGAACCCATTCTGTGATTAATTCCATAGTTCCAAAACTCGTAATTGGAATAGTCATACTCAGCATCACGCAGAATCCCTACCTGTTTCCGTGAGCTCTGGAGTGGGGTCAGAGTCTTCTCCTCCTCTGTAAACTTATACTAGGGAACTTGCCACAAGGCTATTGGTTACAGGTTTTGAGAGAGAAGACAGTGTAGCAGTAGTGAGGACCATAGTCATTTGGGTTACTTCTTCATGTAACTTACTTGTGCCTTCAGGGCCTTATTAGGTCTAATCACATATTTATGACTTTCATTTGGTGATCAAGTGCTGCTGTTTATGCCCATGTATTCGATCTCTACTAAGGCACAAAAGCAGGCCAAGAGCTTTTTCTCAAAAGGAGAGTAGTTATCTACAGAGGATAGCAGATCTTTGTTTCAAAATTCTTGGAGTCTTCACCAAGATTCACTTATAGGGGACTGCCAAAATCTCCAAGTAGCATCACTATCTGCCACTGACCCTTCAGGGACTGTTACATCTGTTGGATCACATGGCCCAAGTGGTAGAGCAGCTTGCACGGCACCATGAACCTGTTGAAGACCCTTTTTTAATCCTGGTCCTCACTCAAAACTTGCAGCTTTTCAGGTCACTCAGTAAATGGGCTGGAACGACACATTCGAGGATCCAAAATCCAAAGAGGCCCACTAGGTATTGCCCCTCTTTTTGGTTATAGGAGAGATCAGATGTAACGAAGTGTCTTTTACCTTAGAAAGATAAGCTCTACATGCTCCCTACCACTGGAACCATAGATATTGCACTGAAGCAAAAGTACCTTGAATTTTTGTTAAATTTATTTTCTATCCTCTTACATGTAAATGTCTTTTTTTTTATTGTTTGCTGCTTGTAGGGGTACAGATGTTTAGGTTACGTATGTTGCCCTTGCCCCCACTTCCCCCCAAGTCCCAGTCCCAAGCGTGTCCATCTCTCGGAGGGTGCGCATTGCACCCTTTGTGTATGCATATATCCGTCCCCTCCTCCCCCTCGCCCCTCCCCCTTCCCCCTCCCTCCCTACCCGACATCCAATAGATGTTATTCTTATATGT
>RJWJ010011285.1:0-44752 GCA_004363605.1 Indri indri
AAAAAGAGGATAAATTATTGATACATTGGACAAAGTGGAGAGTAGTAGAAAAACTCCCCTCTTATTTGAGTTTCGACAATTAAAAAGACAGAAGACAAGGCAGGGAGAGAGGGCATGTTAGCTAGTTTCAAGTATTTGAAGGGATTTCTTGTAAAAGAGGTGTTAAATTTATTTTGCGTGATTCCAGAGAATGGGGAAGAAGAAAACATCTACCTGGTCAATCAGATTAGCCAAGTAGATCCTGAGTGAGTTGCAGGCAGATGCCCCCTTAGATTCTGGGGTAAATACTGAAGATACAAGCGAGTGAGGTTGCCTAGGAAAAGAGTGAAGGAGAGAAGACTGGTGTGTCCTTTATCATCAGTGACTGTAAATCAACTGTATAATTAGCCGTGTTTGTAAAGTTATAATTTCGGTTCAATAATTTATAATATTTCTATTTGTCTTTTATAGCAGTGGTTCTAATTAAAGCCCGGATTTTAGAGCTGGCATTTCCTATTCCAGCAGCTCAGAAGATAGCTCTAAATGCTCACAGTTCTCTGAAGAGTATTTTCTCTTCCCTTCCCCACATTATATACACTGGCTGTGCAAAATGTGCATTGGAACTGGAAACAGATGAGAACAGGATCTACAAACAATGCTTCAGCTGCTTGCCGTTTACTATGAAGAGAATATACTATAGGTAAGGCAACTAAGCAAGCCAATTAGATGGAAAACATTTATTGTTACAGGACTGGAAATGACTAAGAAATTAGATCTATCAACTCTTACTTTCTAATAGGAACTAACTAGAGCTAATCTAAGAAAATAAAATTTCCCCCCGAGTGACACATAGCTATTTATGAAAGCAAAAATTGCCCAATAATCCTAAGAGGAACTTTTAAAAGCAGCAATTGGGAGATTTTATTGTCTTCAAACAGCTGTACTGAAGAAAATTTTTGCTTCATTTACACTTTTAACCGTATCTAAATGGCTCACAGATAACTCACTTTCCCACAGTATCATATAATTAGAATTTAAAGGTGAAAAGTATGTGATCTTTTCTCTGAGTTGTTGTAGAAGCTAGTAAGATGTTTATCCTTTCAATACCTGTTTTCCCACCTTTTCCTTAGAAATTAAAGATAGCAAATAAATGTTCTGTGGTAAAATTGCTAAGCTGCTCAGTGAAAAGCACATTGTTTTCCAAATAATATTAATAAATGTTTAGTGTCTTGGGTAATCTTCTTATTTTTACCTTATAAATTATATGCCTTTACAAAATAACACTCTGTGTTTTATTTTCTTTCTGATTATTTCTAAATACTGCAGTATCTAAAAACTAAATGCAGATCCATTCAGCATGTTATGCCATACTTCAAGAAAATTTACATAAACCATATTTCCCTTTACAGATATTTATGTTTGTTAATAAATAAGTGAATCAACTTTCCTATTACTCTGAAAGTTGCTTTTGTGGAAAAGATTAAATTGAACGCATGGTATATAACAAATAATTAAAATTGATTATCAATAGTTAAGATCCCTCAAAAGTATGCAGAGGTGACATTTTATGTCATTCCAAATGTTTCATTCAATATAATTATTTATTAGACAAAAATGTTGCTCAGTAATATCCCTTATGGAGAGGAGGGCCTTTGAGTCTTCAGTCTAAAAAATGGCTGTTCAAGGGAAGGACTTCACAGTTCAGTCTCATCTGATCATGGTATAGCTGGTATGAGGTATATAACATCTAGTTCTAAACTATACCACATTAAAGATGTAATGCTTGTTTGTTGTCTTACTAGAATGTTGAATAGACTTGCTAAGGCAAGAGTTATTTTTGTTTATTTATTTAAAAGCCTTTAAGGTGTTTTTAGGTTTAGAGTCTTGATTATTTGGTTTCCTTGAGAAGAAAATATTGAAATTAAATAACAAACTCTCCTCAAATTATCAAGTATGTGATTCAGAAATCATCTACATAAATCAGTCAGCAAACTGAGTAAGAGAAAGCTCTCATGGCTTATTTTTACAATCAATCAAATATTTATTAGGTATCCACACATGTTTACCTGATATTTAGTACTGTGGAAGTTATACTGATTGATATAAGTATACTTCTTGTACTGCTCAAAGCTTGTAAGTCCATTTAAGAAACACTTAATGAACACTTGTATGGCATAACAGCCCCAAACTGTGAGTGGATTGATCACATTTTACATTTGTTGTTTGTAATTTGGAGCTGGTTTTCCAAAGGAAGCAACATTAGATGTTGTATTAAGTTTCATACCAGGCCACAAATGTTTATTAAATGAACATTTATTAAATGAACATTTAATAAACATGTATTAATAAATAGCATAGTTACTGTGCTTAAAGCTATTGTAGAACTTGAACACCATCTTTAACAATGTTTCTATAGGGTATGTATTCAGAATTACATTTTTGGAACACAAGAAATATGTTTTTTTTTTTTTTCTGTACTTGAAGCAAAGAAACCAATAGGTCAAACCACTTGTTAAAGCTGCTATGCAGGCAGCACTAGAGGGTGCCTTTGTCTCTCAAGAGATTTCAGTTAAGCTGCAGGCTGGGACTGCAGTCATCTAAAGGCTTAGCTGGGGTGTTGGAGGATCCATTTCCAAGCTGGTGCACACATACAGCTGACACGTTGAGCTCCTCTTCACCTGGTTGTCTATGCAGGCTGCCTGAATGTTCTCCCAAAGCGACAGCTCGTTTCCCCGGAGCAGGCAGGCCAAGAAGAGAGCGCCAGGTGGAAGCCACCCTTTTATGATGTAGCCTCAGAAGTCACATGGCATCACTTCTGCCAAATTCTATTCATTAGAAGTAAGTTTAGCTGTGCAGTGGGGGTGGATTAGAATGAGGCTAGTGCAGAGAAGAGTTAGGAGGCTATTGCCTTATGTTTCGGGGAGAAATGGTGGTAGCTTGACTAGAGGGTAAGTCGTGGCAATGGAAAGAAGTGGACAGATTTGCAAGTAGTTGGAAAATAGAATTGGCAAGATTTAGTGGATGAGTGGCAGGTAAAGGGAGGTCATGGATACATGGCAGATTATGGACAACTGGATGAATAATAAGGTTATTTATTAAAACAAGTAACAGCGGGAAAAGTGCTGATTCATATGGAGTTTGAATTGCTGAGAGGCAAAAGGTTGGGAAGTAGTTAGATATACAGGAATGCCATTCAGAAAAGAAGTCTGGGCTGGGCTTACAGGAATGACAGTTATTTGTGATGATTGAACCCTTCATTAATTTCTGCCTCCTGTTTTGTTTTTCCTTCTCAGTCTTCAGTTATGATCTCTCCCAGTGGATCATTTGTACTGTCCTATAAACATGCTCCAGTATCTCTCATATTAAAAACACATAAAATCATCTGCTAATATTATATATCCTTTTCTGTTCTGTTTGTACCCAGCCAAACTTTGTTCAGGAGTTGTAAATACATTCTCTCTCCCCTTCTGCATCCCCAAATTCACTCCAGCTTACTCCATTCTGCTTCCACCGTGCTTCAGAAATGGCTTTTGCCAAGGTTACCAACCATTTGGTGTTTCCTAATCCATGGACACTTCTTTTCTTCCTCCTCTAATTTGCTCTGAGTTGCATTCAACATCTTAGACCACTTCCTCCTTCCGGAAACAGCCTCCTTACTTAGGTTCAGTGACATTTCCTTCTCCTGGTTTTCCAACCTGCCTCCCAGGCTGTTCCTTCTCAGCCTCCTCTATCTGCCCTTTAAATATCAGGGTCAATCCTGAGTCCTCTTCTTTGTCCTTTCTCTTCATTTGTTCTTTCCGTGTATTCTGCCTGGATGGTTCCAACTGTTACCACACGCTGGTGACTTGCACTTACGTCTCAGTCTGGCTTTCTCCCCCAAGCTCCAGCATGAAAGAATCAAATTCCGTACCTGACAGTCCTACATAGATGTCCCACAGGCATCTCACACTGAAGCATCCCCAGAGTGGACTTTTGTTTTTCCTCCCCACACTCAAATCTGGTTCTCCCAATTTTATACTTCTTGACAAATGGCACCACCATCTACCCAATTATTTAAGCTAGAAACTTGGCCATAATTCTTGAATTATTCCTTTTTCTAACCTCCCCTGTTTAATCTATTGACAAGTCCTAAGAATTTTCATCCAGAACTGTATTACAGATTCATCCACTGTTTTCCATCTCTGCTGCTGGCATCTAGTCAAGTGTTTCTCAGCAGGGGCACTGTTCACATTTTATGCAGGACAGTTTCTCATTATGTACAGCATCCCACACATCACTGGGCAAGTGGCTTCCCTGCTTACTTTCCCCTAGCTGAACCCTCAGTTACTGTGAAGCCAAAATGGGAAGTTAGTACCTGCTGGTCAGAATCACCTGGGCCTTGTCCAAGCCACTGCTGCCTCCTGCTCAGCCCATCACAGTCGTTGTCTCTTAGTTGGGCTCCTTCTGCCCTGGCCGCCTCCAGGCCATTCTCCACCCAGCTGCCAGAGGGATCCCCCCTTGCTTAAAACCGTCAGTAGTCCCCTCTCACCTGTCGCCTCTGTGGTCTCGTCTGCTGCCACTCCCCTCGCTCCCTGGGCTCCAGCTGCCCAGCCTTCTTTCAGTTCTTCAGGCACACTGATTTTTCTCCTTAGACTTTTCTTTGTATATCCTTCCAACAATTTATTATGCCTATACCAGCACATGTATATCCCTTTCTTTAAAAGTACATAAGGCTGGGCACAATGGCTCACAGCTGTACTCCTAGCACTTTGGGAGGCCAAGGTGGGAGGATCACTTGAGCTTAGAAGTTCAAGACCAGCCTGAGCAAGAGCGAGACCCCCATCTCTACTAAAGACAGAAATATTAGCCGGGTGCGGTAGCCTGCACCTGTAGTCCCCGCTGCTCGGGAGGCTGAGGCAAAAGGATGGCTCGAGCCTAGGAGTTCGAGGTTGCAGTGTGCTAGGATGACATCACTGCACTCTAGCCTGGGTGACAGAGCATGACCCTGTCTCAAAAGAAAAAAAAAGAGCGCACAGAATAATTACCATTCATGTTGTTTGTTTCTTAGAGTCTATCATGGTACTCCTTCCCTAATAGCACTGTAAATGTTCCTCATTCTTTTTAACAGTCATATAGTATTGCAATGTAGGGTGTACTGAAAATTATTAATCCAGTTCCCTATTTAATGACATGCAAAACAGTTTATTTTTGATAGGAAAAAATCCACTGGGTGGCGGGGGAAACTTGAAATTGTGATTGTGAAATATGTGATTCTCATTTTAGATTTCTAAAACTATACAACAGTTTAAAATAATATATGTTTCTTATATTGGTATCTGAAATTTAAAAGTGAATATGGAATAAATAAAATGTATTAATTTATCATTTCAAACTCTTGAGGACAAAACCCTTCTCTTGTTTCTAGGGTGTTCCAGAACATCCTAGAATTGTTTTTAGCAATTAAAGTTAATCCTGCATAAAAACCTAGTGCTTTTTGAAATCATATTGCATGTAAGCATTTCTTTAATTTGAAAATTTTTTTGAAGGTCATGTGTTGTTTACTGTTTTGCAGGCCAGCTTTAATGACCATAGGTAATGGGGGACATAATGTTTGCATTCGTGTAGGATCAAAGTTGATAGAGAAGATTCTTCTCAACATTTCTCCGGACCACCTCAACAGAGTGATAGGTAATACACCCATGCACCATCAAGAGGTTGTTTTTGGTGAACGCGTTCATTCAGGAGTGCAGATGGTATGTTGAAACAGAAAGAACACTGTACTGTAAAATAAGGGTTTTTCCGTCCATATTAAAAGCAGAAAGATAATTTAGCTTTAGTGAAACATAGAACTATGTAAATTGGAAGGTAAGACTTGCTTTACACCTGTCTTAGTACATGAATAGTGGGAGGTACCTAATCTCTTCTTAACCTGAATTTCCAATTGGTAAGCAAAAACACTAGGACCCTAGTTAGAGTTAAGTAAAGGAATGTGTGACACTATATATATGAAGATAGTGTATTGTCAGTGGAACGGGTTTGCAAGATCTTCAGCTATGATGCTGGGAATAGTCAGTGGCTAAGAACAAAGCAAAGGTGTAACCCTCTGGTCAGACGTTCAGACTCTGTACCTGTCCTCGTTAGCCTCAGACTCTCCAAGCAGATGAGCTAATTTGGTTCTGTTGATTGCTTTGTTTTTTAATAATGGGTTGCTTTTCTTGTTTTATGGGTGTCTGGTAGTTTTTGCTAGAATGATGAACATTGCATACAGAACAATGCAGATTAAGGTAAACAGTATTTGTACCTGGAAAAGGGCTTGCCTCTTCTAGACCTTTACTAGGGGTGAGCCGTGAGTGGGAGTCAGCCTCGTCAGATGAGTTGGATTCAGGTTTTATTTATTTATTTAGTTAGTTAGTTAGTTAGTTAGTTAGTTAGTTAGTTATTTGAGACAGAGTCTTACTCTCTTGCCTGGGGCGAGTGCCGTGGCGTCAGCCTAGCTCACAGCAACCTCAAACTCCTGGGCTCAAGGAATCCTACTGTCTCAGCCTCCCAAGTAGCTGGGACTACAGGCATGTGCCACCATGCCCGGCTAATTTTTTCTATATATATTTTTAGCTGTCCAATTAATTTCTTTCTATTTTTTGGTAGAGACGGGGTCTCACTCTTGCTCAGGCTGGTCTCGAACTCCTGAGCTCAGAACGATCCGCCCACCTCGGCCTCCCAGAGTGCTAGGATTACAGGCGTGAGCCACCGCGGGATTCAGGTTTTATTATTGCTGTAGTTACCTTCAGGTCACCAGTGGTTTCAGATTTTTCTATATTAACTTGTGCTTATAGTGGGGAGGGGTTCCCCAGATATTCCTGCCCCATTATCAGCTTAGCACTTTACTCTGCACCTGCCACAGAGCTAGTTTCTCTGCATGTTCTGGCACTTCCCCAAGTGGTACAGGCTTCTGTCGGTTGTTATTCGGGGCATCCCAGCCTGGTAGGAAGGAGCAGGATTGATTCTCTTTGATTCTGGTCCAGCCTCATTCTTACACAGGGTCTTGGGTGTGGCACTTTCTCGGTGGATGCCCTTCTGCCATGGCAGCCAAGTTCTGCCTTGTGTCTTTGGTGTGTCTTGCGTGGTCCTGCCCTCTCTGAGCACTAGGGGGCCACTAATGGTCCTGATCCAGGGTGGTTTTCTGCCCCTCCAGGAATAGAGGATTTTTTTCTTTTTCCTTTCCTGCATCTGCGCTGGGTCCTCATTTCTACCCTGGGGCAGCAGGATTTGCTGCCCTTCCTCCAGCTGTTGAAGGCTTTAGTTCTTTAAAGGGGAGGCCCAGGTGGTGCTTTGTGCCTTTCCTCTTGGCCGCTACTCCCTCCTCCAGGCCTTCACCGTAGTTGGAAGCTTTCTCTGATGTCTTGCCCCGCCTCCTGTCCCGTGAGCACCTGGTGGAGGAGCCCGCAAACATGCAAACCTGCCTTATGTCCATGGCACTGGCAACTCATTGGCTTTAGCAGTTCATTAAATATTTAAGCACATGCTTCTTTCCTGCTTCTTGGGTGTGCCTGTCTTCTTCCCAGGCCCTGCCCCGAGCGAACCTGTGCTCCTCTTCGTCTCCTTGGAGGCACCTGTCTTTCCTTACGTTGCAGTCTTGTTGGCTGTTGTACAACCTTGGTTCTCTTATGCGTTCAAGAAAATGATGATTTTGTAGTTTATTCAGCTTTTTCTAGTAATTGTCAGGGTGGGAGCCATTTTTTTCCAGCTTTCTACATCCTAATTAGAAGCCTCTATTCTTTGTTTTTTACTTTCTTTACTTCATTTTCATTCATTTGACTATTTTCTTTCTTTTTTTTAATTTTTTTTTGTATTTTGAGTCTTATCTCTTCATTTTTTACACAGTGTTAATTAGTCTTTATTTTTCAGAGAAGCGTCATTCTCATTTCAGGTATACTCCTGTGCTTCGTCTGTTCTTGAGACAGTTAAAGTCGTACTTCTTGGCATTGATTAGGTTGTAACCGTAAGTGAAAATGTCATTGATTATAAAGTGGCCACCAGACTATCCAGTTTATCACTAATGTCAATTTTTTTTTAGTTTACCAAAGTGTAAATGCAAAATTTTGAAATTATTGTAGAGCCTTCTCATACATCTAAAAATATGTCATCGGCTTTCCAGGAGTCTGTAGCCCTAATCCAAGGAAGACTGGTGTATTGATCAGCGAACTAGAGTAGTGTGAGCATAGTTGATGGTGCTTGTCAGTCTGGTATTGAACAACCTGCTAAATAACTTGATTAGATGTCCTAAAAAATATGAGAGGAAGAATATATGACAAATGCAAACTAAAATGACATATATAGCTATAATTTTAGTATTTTTATTATTAAGACTTAATATTTATTAAATAACTCATTCAAAGTTTTTTTTATATAAAATATATATGTAACTGTGATCAGAACCGTAGATTGGATAAGTATAAGAGTGCTTTTCTGATATCAACACGCCCTTCTTGTTTCAATCTTAACTCAGGAAAACATTAATTGCAGTTCTTTACTATGTTGTTTTAAGAAGCTAGTAGCTGTGCCATGGCAGGACCCGCTGTCCGTCTGAATGGTGTGTTGTCTGGGCCTGCTTTTCACGTCCAGCAGGAATCCGTGCCGTCACTCCAGAGTGCTTTAGCAACTCGTAACTAGAAAGAGAAATTATAGAAAGAGAAATATAAAATGGGTTTGAGACTTGAGGACTCAAGAGAAACAATGATCTTCCGTGTGTGTTTCTGTCAAGCAAGAAGGGATGTTGAGAGCTCCGTGTGTATTTTCACCTTCCTCAGTGCCTTCCTCGGATGTCACATATGGGATGGTTGCAGCAGACCTGGTCCACTCCTTGCTGGCAGTCAGCGCGGAACCGTGGCTGTTGAAGATTCAGAGCCTGTTCATGTTAGATGAAAACAGCTACCCCTTACAGCAAGACTTCTCTCTACTGGACTTCTACCCTGACACAGTAAAGCACGGAGCCCATGCCCTTCTCTGAGGCCAGATGAAGAAATTGTAGGCATCTCAAGGGAGAAGTATTGAAATGATTTGTCTTTTGAAATAAATGAATGACAGAGCTTTTGCTTTGGGTTTTTTTAAATAAATATATTTTACAAAGATAATTGTGTTAAGTATATAAATTAAGGCTTTTTCCCCCTAAGAAAATCCTATGAGGTTTTTGAAAAATTTGTTTTGTTTTTGTTTTTTGGTCTCTTCCTTTCTTTATTCTGGAGAAGCGATCTAACAGTAAAGGCCGTATGTGGCCGATACCTTGGAATTTAAGGTTCACCTGTCTGTTCACCGTATTTGGTCCCTGCTACATTGCAGGCATGCTGTGCACTGGCCATCCACACGAGACATTCCCTGAGACCTTGCTCTTGTGCTGTGCTCGTCAACGCTACGTGCTTTTCCTGTTCCTATTTGGGGTGGGGGACCTGCGGCCTTGGGCCACACGTGGCCTTCTGGATCCCTGAGTGTGGCCTTTTGACTGAATCCAAATTTTACAGAATAAATCCTTTTAATAAAGGGATTTGTCCTGTGAAGTTTGGATGTGGTCGAGGGGCAGCACTTGGGGATCTGGAAGACAAGTTTTCCACATACGGGGGGAGGTTAGGGGGTGGGGAGGCGGAGCTCAGGCGGGCAGTGCCTGGCCCTGTTTTCCTAACAAGCCACTGACTGGTTCCGGGGTGCGGCTGGGGGTTGGGGACCACAGTGTTAACCCATGAAATACATACCAAAGACTGTGAAGATACATTGGTGTGACCTGGTGTTCTTCGTCTCACTTGAAATGGATTAAAGATTTCTTCCCAATAGGATGTGACGAGCCATCTGTTCCAGGGAATTATGTTTTTTTCGTTGATACAGGGATGATGAGTCCACATCTTGAGGACAAAGCAGGGAAGGGCACACTTAAGAGAATAGCTTTCTTGGTGGGCTTATACTGATTGTGCAGATCTTATATCAGAATTCTGAATTTCCTCCTAGTGTGATTATAGTTGAAAGAGCAAGGATTAGAAGACATCAACTCCAGGCCCAAGTTTCATCACCCATGAGATGAATTACCTGGGAAAATCAACTATTTTGTTTGAATTTCAGTCTCTAGATACAAAATGGGGACAATTCTTTCTCTACCCACCCTACTAGTTGGTAGACAAAACCTTAGCAACCATTTGCTTTAATTTCTTCATCTTCCCCATGAAGAAACTCATCAATTAAAGCCTGTTCTTACCCTTTTTTCTCTCACATATCCCTCTGAGGAATTGTTGAAATCTGTAGACCCTTCACAGAAAAATGTATTTGTGTGTGTGCGTGTGTGTGCACTCCCACACGTGCATTTTTGCATAATATTTTTGAAAGAATCACAAAACTGAGGTTCATTCTTAGGGAAGCCAAGTTAAAAAAAAAACTCTGAATTAAAACAATTTCAATGAACCAAAAGAATTTTTAAAAATACCATAAAATAAATGTTCATTTCATCATGAATTTAGTTATTTTCAGGCAATGTTATTAGTCTGTCAACACTGAGCCTACTCCAAATTTGCAGTTAAGTATTGCTCCACATTTCCCCATTAGTGACTACCATTTATGAGTTTCTTCTGTTAATATAATCATAATGAGAGCAAATGGCTAAACGTTTGTTGGTAAATAAGTAAGGCACTCAAATCCTAGATTTGAACTAACAAGACTCCCTTCCTGTGTTGAAACATGATCTTGTTTCCTTCATTTTCAATACTTCTTACAGAAAGACATTGGGTTGGGTTGGGGAACCCGGTGCCAAGAAGGTTGGGGGCCACTGGCACATATTTATAGGAACCCTAATTTGGGTTGGAAACTTATTTCTTTCTGTCCTGAGGAATCTGACCTATCCCCAGATGTTATAATCTATTTAGCTGGTATCAAGGGAGCCATAGCTCCTGCTGTGGTCTGAATGTGCACCCCCAAAATTTGTATGTTGACACCTAATACCCAATAGGATGGTATTCAGAGGTGGGGCGATGAGGTCATGAGGGCTCTGTCCTCGTGAATGGGATTTGTGCCCTTACAAAAGAAGCTGGAGGGAGCTTGTTTGTCCCCTTCTGCTACATGAAGACACAGCCAGAAGCCACCATTTCTGAAGCAGAGAACAAGTCCTCACCAGACACCAAATTTGTTGGTGCCTCGATCTTGGACTTCCCAGCCTCCAGAACTGCGAACAATAGGTTTCCGTTACTTATTAATTACCCAGTCTTAAGTTATTTAGTTACGCCAGCCAGAATGGAGTAAGCCAGCTCCCATCCTATCCTGAGATGACAGGTAAGTGTAATTAATCTACTCTATGTGTTTTCATAAAACTCAACTGGGTAACATAAGAGTGTCACCTAATCCAACAGTCCCATATCTGGCAGTCCTGTGGTGGGCATTTTAGGGAAACCTCATTCTTCATCTCCTGATAGTTCAGCTGGCAGGGATAGCTCTCCTATTTTTAGAGAACCAGTTGTACTTGATATTAACTTTGTTTCCCCAAAGGCATTGTTTCCTTAACAGCATTAGAGACACTCACCTTTCTCCCCACTGGCAAGATCTGTGCTAAATCTGCTTTTACATCTTGGTTATTTTGGGGGTGGGAGTGGTGTGGGAAGGGGTTCTGATCATCAAGTGGGTTGACAAAATTGGGTACATGATCCACTCTGCAGGCATTTGCTGAGAGTCTACCTATACACTAAGCACTAGGAATACAAAGGCAAGAAGATAAGCCTTTCATGAGCTCATAGGCAGCCTGGTAAATTGTAAACAAAATTACATCAGTGCCAGGATTAAATGTGTGTGGAATACAGAGCAAAAGCAAAAGAGGTAACAGCAGGATGGGCTTATTAGTCATGACTCTTGGTTGTAAGTGATAAAAATCCAACTCACCCTAGCCTGAGCAAAAAAGGGGGAATTTATTGTCTAATGCAAATAAGGGTAGTACCAGCTTAAGGCACAGTTGAATCCCTTGGCCTGAATTATGTCATCTGGTTACCCGCAACTCCCTCATTCGTTTCCTTCCCTTCTCTATTTCTCCCCTGTCTCTCTCTTTGTCCTGTTCTCCCCCACCCCCGCCCCAACTTCTGTTTTTCCTTTCCTGTCCTCCTTCCCCTCCCTTCTCTTCCCCTCCTTTCTCTCTCTCCCTCCCATCTTTCCCACCTATCCACATGGAGAAATAAGGAAACCCCAAACTTTCTTCTTAACAGAAACAGACACTCTTTTTCCTGGTGTCTACACAGCAAATTCCTTGAAGGATTCTGTTTGAATCTGCTTAGGTTATCTGTTACCCTGTGGCCAGAGGTGGGTGGGACCTCACAGGATGAAAGAGGAGCCCTTCCTCAATGCAAGGAGGGTTCTAGACAGAAAAGAGCATGCCCATTGCAATGAAAAATGCAGGAAGACATCATGGAGGAAATATTTAACCTGCATCTTTAAATATGAGAGGTGTTCACAAAAACGGTGGTGGGAACTAAATAGCATAGAATATTTGGGAAACTGGAACATCTCAAAGGGGGCTGCAAAAAACTAAAAGCCACAGAATGCATAGGAGAGACACAAGATGCTGCCGCAAGGACAATATGTCTCTGAAGAAATTGTCTTAACTCACAAAGCAATGGAGTTTTTATCTATACATTCAGTTGAGTAGGGGACAAATACTGATTTGTGCATAGCACTGAAGAACACACTTTAGTGGGTACCAATGACATGACTGAGGTGTCAAACCAAGGCACAACCTACTGCTCTCCAGCCACAGAGCAGAATAACACCAGCAGGCTGGGAACCCACGGACAGGTTCTATCATGGTCCAAAGCATTGGAGTTACCATTGTAACTCAGGCTTTGAAGCATGGTTTGTTATGATTTAAAATCAGTCCAGAAATGGAATAAATATATCAATGATAAATTTACTATGGTGCTTCATTTTCTAAAATTCACATTCAGGGGATTTGAAGCACCTGAGAACAGGCCTTTTATTCCATATGATGTTGTATAAAAGAGTAGACATTTCTACAAAATTTGGATAGGATAACTTTTATACAGTGACTGTAAATTTTCATCATCCTCAGAACTCTCCTAAACTCCTGTGATCTGAGGCTGTAAGTTGTTTACGACTAGTCTTACATTACCTTAAGTTCAGCAAAACTTGAATAGTTGACCAAGCCTTTCTTAAAAGAAAATATCTGTTATTTCTCAGGACAATATAGAATGAAACAGAAAAAGTAGCCATCTTTGTTTTTTATTTTAAATGATACATTTGTATCCTGGTGGGTTTCAAATGATGCAACACAGGTCCTGAATCATAGAACAATTAGAATAAAGTGTTCATCTTTCCTGGCAGTTTAATTCTGGCTGCTGTTTTAATGTCAATGTGGGGAGATTGCAGTACTTAGCTTACTGGATGGTTCTGTGTTATCAAGAAAGTATAAGTCAAGAAATTGAAGCGTGGCTACCAGAATTCTTGATTGTTTCACTAAATCCCAAGGTAGAATCTTTCCTGTACTATTAGGGTATAAATAAATTCTTTTGCTATGTTATTTAAGAATATTTGTGAATAGGCATAATTAAACACAATGTTAAGAAACTATAAACTTTAAAATAATAGAACATTTTTCTTTAAACAAAATTAGAAAGTATAGAGGAGAAAAAGGAGAAAAGTAACCCTTCTGCTATTTTACCAACCAGAGCTAATTGCTTGTCAACATTTTGGTAGATATTCCTCCAGTTGTTTTATGGGGGGAAAGAAGGAAAGAGGACACAGTCCCTTACAAACCGGCTGCCTCTGTGGTCCTCTCATGTGACGGTCTCCGCTTGTCCAGGCCACACTGACGGTCGGTGCCATCTGCGGAGCAGGTATCAGTGCTCCTGTGTCTGGAGTGCATGCGAGAGTTCCTGGGAAGCTCGTCCTTCCTGCACAGCGTGGGCCCAGTCCTTGTCATAGGAAACGAAGCTCTGCCTGGTCTCTCCTGCCCCTCAGCTCCCTCCGCTGCCACCTCCTCTCTCCATCTTTCCATCTCCCTCTGATTCGCCTCACTCGTGCTCAGATAAGCACAGGATTGCAGGCCAGCAATTCCTCTGCACGATCACATAGTGGACGAGGAATGGAATTGTCCTTCTCTGCATAATAGAAGGTGTATAGTATCATACCATTCAATTTATGTAACATCGTAGTCATACTGTCTGGAAGAATCTTACCAAAATGATAGTTATTCCCATAGATGGGGAATTAGGGCCTGATTTTACCTTCTTACTTATTATTATTTTTATCTGATGGAATTACTAGGAAATTTGCCTCACTTCTAAAGAATTTCCCTACCTTAAAAAAATCACTAGGAACACTCATACACTGTTGTCGAGACTGCAAACTAGTACAACCTCTATGGAAAGTAGTGTGGAAACAACTCAAAGAACTAAAAGTAGAACTACCATTTGATCCAGCAATCCCACAACTGGATATTTACCCAAAGGGAAAAAAGACTTTTTATAAAAAAGACACCTGCACTAAAATGTTTATAGCAGCACAATTCACAATTGCAAAGATGTGGAAACAACCCAAGTGCCCATCGATACATGAGTGGATTAATAAAATGTGGTGTATGTGTACTATGGCGTACTACTCAGCCACAAAAAAAAAAATGGTGAACTGATACCTCTTGTATTAACCTGCCTGGAACTGGAGACCATTATTCTAAGTGAAATATCACAAGAATGGAAAAAAAACACCACCTGTACTCGCCATTAAATTGGAACCAATTGATCAACACTTACGTGCACATACGAAAGTAACACTCACAGGAAATCAAGCGGGTGGGAGGGGGGAGAAAGGGATGGGGAAATTCACACTCAGCGGGTACGATGCACACGATCTGGGTGGTGGGCACACTTACTACTTTGACCCAAATGGTACAAAAGCAATTTATGTAAAAAAGTTTGTACCCCTATAATATTCTGAATTAAAATTTTAAAAAATCACTTCCCAAATACAGAAAAGGATGATATGGTTTTGATCACAGAAACTAACACTACGTAGTAGATATTGATACTTCATGGGTGGCAGCCAGGCACACACCGATGCCCCTCCTCTGGGCCATGTTTATACTATTTGTTTTGAACCCTGGGCAAAAACTGATTATGCAAAGAGAGGATGCCTGACTCAAGCTGGGCCAATCAGATTCTTTTTCATGGAATTAAAAAGAAATTACGTACAGTAAAATGCACAGGTCTTAAATGTGCAATTCGCTGAGTTTTGACAAATATATACACTCATGTAACTGATACCCCAAGTCAAGATTGGGAACATTTTCATCCCCCTAGGACTTTCCCTCAGCTCTACATCCAGTCAGTCCCCACCCTGATACCCAAGCATTGTTCTCATTTCTGTCACCATAGATGAGTTTCATCTGTTTTTGAACTTCATGTAAATGAAATCATATAGTATATATTCCTTTATGATTGGCTTTTTTTTACATAGCAATGTTTTTGAGATTTATCCATATTTATATGTAAATCAGTCAGTTCTTTTTTATTACTGAATAATATACCAATGTATGAATATATTATCCATTCTCCTGTTGAATGCCATTTGCGTTGTTTCCGATTTTTGGCTATTATGAATAAAGCTGCTAAAAACATTTTTTTTTTTACAATCTTGTTACGGACATATGCTTTCATGGGGGAGGTGCGTGGGTAAATACCTAGGATTGAGATTGCTGGTTTATGGAATAGGCGTATCTATAACTTTATAAGGAACTGCCAAACAGTGCTCCAAAGTTGTGCAATTTTATACTGTCACCACCCATACCTGGGGGTTCTAGCTGTTCTACAGCCATGCCAACATTTGGGGTGTCAATCATTTTCATTGTCGTCTTTCTCGTGGGTGTGAAGTGGTATCTTCTGGTTTTGGTTTGCATTTCCCTTTTGACTAATGAGGTTGTGCAACTTTTCATGTGCTTATTGGCCATCTGTATATCTTCACTTGCTGAAATGTCTATTCATTTATTTTATTGGGTTGTTTGTTTTTTTACTAATCATATACATGTTTCTAGGTAAAAGATACATGTACTATTAATATTTTGAAGTATCTGCTCAGCATTAGAAATGCTGGCTATATGACTTGAGAAAAAAAGAAATAAAATATGAAGTTATATTGAAAAGTCTTAAATAAATTAAAATGTCACAATTATGAAGGACTAGAGGAGATACCCAGAAAAATAATCCCCAGAAATCAATCAAAAATATATTAGTAGTACATTAATTACACATAATGTAAGTTTTCAAAATTCTGTTATATTACTATATACCAATAACATATAGTTCTAAATAAAAATAATTATGCTCACAGATAAAGCCAAAACAATTAAAATCTTTATTTATTCCAAGGAAATGATTTAAAAACCATGAGGGACATAAAGGGAGATAGGAATTAGTGGGACACTATACTGTGCTCCTGCTGTTTGGAAAGATTTAATACACAGAGTTGATTCTACAATAACCAAAGTCCCTGAAGGGTGACATATAGAAGTTGATAAGTTGATTTAAAAATTAATTGAGAAGAATGAACAGGAATTTGAATATTCTAATAACCATTGACTTATACACTGTAAATGGGGGAATTGCACGGTATGTGAATTATATCCATAAAGCCATTTAAAAATAAACAGGGAACATGCTTGTAATCCTAGCACTCTGGGAGGCTGAGGCGGGAGGATCGTTTGAACTCAGGAGTTCGAGACCAGCCTCAGCAAGAGCGAGACCCCGTCTCTACTAAAAATAGAAAGAAATTAGCCAGACAACTAAAAATATATAGAAAAAATTAGCTGGGCATAGTGGCACATGCCTGTAGTTCCAGCTACTGAGGAGGCAGAGGCAGGAAGATGGCTTGAACCTAGGAGTCTGAGGTTGCTGTGAGCTAGGCCGACGCCACGGCACTCTAGCCTGGGCAACAGAGTGAGACTTTGTCTCAAAATAAATAAACAAATAAACAAACAAACAAACAAGCAGGGAAGTGTTTTTAAGGTTAAAACAAAAAAATAAGGTAAGCAAAACAATAAAATAAATATGGGTTTGATGTTTACATACCTTGGGTGAAAATCTTATTAGGAAACAGTATATAAAATATTTCATTTTTGTAAAAAATTAATAGAGAGTACTCGAAAATTTCTAGCAATGTTTATCCTTAAGGAGCTAGCAACTATAGCGAATATTTTACTTGATGAAATGCGGAAAAATTTCTGAGAACAGAAATAAGACAAGGAAATCCGCTAACACCATTTATATTCAATACTTTTGTGGTTTTCCTAGCCAGAGTAATAAAGCAAAAAATTAAAATAAATAATATAAGAATTAGAGCTAAGATATAAAACTATAATTATGTCTATTGAAAATTTAAAAGAATCCACAGATAAATTATTAGAATTAGTGAGTTTAGCATGATTGCTGGATAAATAGGTCAAAATAGGAAAAGTGACTTTATTTTTGCATAGCAGCAAGAGTTAGAAGATAAAAATTTAAGAATATATTTTATAATAGCATAAAAAATCATATGTCTAGGGAAAAATTTAATCAAAGATGTATAAGAACTCTGCACATAACTTGATAAACATTATTCAGAGAAATTAGAGAAGTGCTAAATAAATGGAAGTATATACCATGTCGACTGATTAGACATCTCAGTATTTCAAAGATGCAGTTCTCCTCTGAATTGACATATAAACTCGATACAATCCCAATCAAAATCTTAACGGGCTTCTTTTTTGGGGGAGTGGTAGGGACTTAGCAAGCCGATTCTAAAATTTGTATGGAAATGCAAAGTGCCCAAATAGCTAAGATGTGCTTGAAGAAGAAGAATCAGAGTGAGGACTCACTCAACCAGATAGTGACTTATAAATCAGTAATTAAGACAGTGGTATTAGTATAAAGATAGGCAAATGGACCAATATAACAGAAGGAGCCCAGAAACAGACCTAAGGATATATGGACATTTGATTTATCACCTATGTGGCGTAGCAGAGCAGTTGGGAAAGGATAATATTTTCAATAAATGGTGTTGGGATAATTGAATATCTTTATGGAAAGAAAGAAACTTTAAGCCTATGTCATAATTTATATAAACACTGATATGAAGTGGATTCTAGATCTAATCGTGAAAGGTGAAATAATAAAGCTTCTAGAAAATAGCCTAGGAGAATATTTTCATGATTCCAAGGTATGGAAAAACTTCACAAGTAAGACACAAAAAGCACTAATATAAAAGAAAGATTGCTTCATTTGACAACATTAAAATTAAAAACTTCAACTCACCAAAAGAAAGCCATAAAGTGGGAGTAGATTATCAAAAATTATATTAGTAATTTAAAGAAATAGAGTGGAAGAAAACATTTGCAATACATATATTAATAATTGAAATGAGACTCTATAAATCAATAAGAAAATCGCAAATAATCCTGTAGGAAAAAAGGGGGGGCAAGACCCATGAACAGGCGCCTCACAAGGAAGAAACCAAAATGACCAACTGATGTAAAAAAAGGTATTCGATCTCATTGGTCATCAGAGGAATACAAAGTAAATCCACAGCGAAATGCCTAACATGCTAAAGAGAATGCGTAAAATTTAAAAGACTAAAGACCAAGTGTTGATAAGGGCACGGAGCAATGGGAACTCTCATACACTCAACTGCTGGTGAGAATGTAAACTGGGGCATTTCCTTTGGAGAACAGTATCGCTTTATCTATCAAATTTGAAGATACGCAAACCCTGTGACCCGTTAGCTCCACTCCAATGTTGTAGTCCTCCCAAACTGTATGCACATTTGCACCAAGATCCATATGCACGAATGTTCACAGCAGCGTCACTTGCAATAGCCCCAAACTAGAAACAACCTCAAAGTTCATAAACAGTAGAATGGATAAACAGCAGAAAAGTATGCAACATTACACAGCAGTGAACATGAATGAACTAGGCCTACACACAAGAAGAGGAGAATGAATCTCGAAACATAACGTGAAGCCAGACATAAAAGATTACTTCCTTTTTGAACTCTATGTGGTTATATGGTGTTGAAAGCTGCCTAGTTAGGTGGTAAAAGCAAAGAAGCGAATGCCATGGCAATCAGGTCAGTGGCTATTTTTGGTGGAGAGAGAAGAGGTAGTGTTTGCACGGGGGTACAAGGGAGGATTCTGGAAAGGCTGGCGCGCTGGTTGCCAGCGCCGTTGCCTCTGCAGCGGCAAATCCATCCTTCGCGCCTGCGCCGCGGTTCCAGCCGAGGCCCCTGCGCGCCCCTCCCTCGCCGCGAGCGCGGTGCGAACTGCAGGGGGCGCCCGAGACACGCTGCGGGGCCGCGTCGGCGAGGGGCCGGCCTGACCTGCCACCAGCCGACGCTGCGGCCTTCGGGCTCGGTCCCCACAGCGCCCCGCTCCCTCCGCTCACCCCCACCCCGGGAAGTTCGTCACTCGGCACACATGCAAGGTTTGACAGACTATGAAAAACAAAGAGCCAACAGGGATCGAAGCCGATCGTTTGCCAGATTTTACTTCATCGGTGGAGGTGAACCGACAGTCACACAGAAGCGTGGAAGAAAGGGAGAGAAGGAGGGAGGAGGCAGGGAAAGGAGGCAATGCTGAGGAGGCCCAGCCTCACCAGCAACTGAAGACGCACCCACAGGAGGGGCTCTAGCAGGCAGGGGAAGGTCCTCACAGACCCTCCCCAGGCTGTGGGAATGTTGCAGCCCTGCAGGTCGTCTCTGTCTTTTTCCAGGTCTCCCTGGCAGCACGTAGTAACAGGAACATTGTTGGACATCTGGAGTCTGATTCAGAATTCCGGCTCCACCACTTTCTTGCTGTGGGCCCTGAGAAATGGCATCTCCTCGCCGCTGGTCCCTTTCCATCGTCACTTTCCTCTTGCCCACGTGCGGGGAAGGCTCCTCCTGGGCTTCTGCCCGGCCAGCAAGCTGGCGTGCGAAGACTTACTGGGGTTCCCAAGGACTAGTTCTTCTCGCCTCACTTTGATGGTCGTTCCACTTCGAGAAACAAGAAACGTGCCTCTTGAAATAAAGCTAAAAGTGGGGGGAGGGGGTGGGGTGATTTGAGCTAATAGTTCCTGACTAAACATTAGGACAAAACACAGTAGGCAAGCATCGCAATCCGTTTTCATAATGGCATACTCAATTCAATTGAGAAATATATCCATTATGTCGAAAGAGCCAGGCTTAGGGAATGTAACCAGCAAACGGCTTTACTCTTTTTTCCTAGTCACCTATTCCAACCTGCTCTGCAAGTAGCTTCTCCCTGCCCCTTGGATAAAATCTCGGGTCTGTTCCATGACTTTTTTGATCAATCTTAGTTAACAAAAAATGTCTCCTGTAACTTCTGGGTACAAAAACAGGCTCTGTTCAGCACTTAGAATGTCCAATCTCATGTAGCGAAGTTCCAGCTTCATTTTAAGTTTGGGCTCCCTCTTCACTTCTCCCCTACCTGGCCTGTGCCGCAGGCTCCAGCAGGCGGTGGGCGTGTGGCATCGTTTCCTAGCCTCCCTTTTGTACTTCTGGTCCTCCTTCTCACTGGGGTGTCTGATCATCCTGGCAGGGTCTGGGAGGGGTAAGGGAGGGAGGTCACCTGTGGGACAGGAAAGGCTCTGAATGGTGCTATAGAGAGCCGGAGCACTCAGCTCGAGGGTCTCTCCTTTACTGTGAATCTTACCTGTGGGCCCTGTGGCCCACATTTGTCCCAGAGTGGGGTGGCACATAGCACCGTTCCTATCCCCTTTAAAGGTCTTTATTACATTTTTCTGGAAGTAGAAGTCTGGAAGTTATATTTCCTAGACACTCTTAAAAATAGAGTTCCTATTGATTCTGCCAAATGCGAGGCACCCAGGTGAGACTAGAAAGCAGAAAGACGGGAAAAAATCATCCTTTTCTTCCTTCAACTCTGATACTCATGACAGCAGGATGCTCGAGGCTCTTGCGGTAATTTGGGCAAAGAAAATTCCACAATGAAAAATAAGAAAAAAACATAATTGGCAAATGGCTGTGCAAATGACAGCCCATCAGCATCGTGGGATGCCAGATTGGCAGCAGCGGCAGGAGCCGCTCCAGCAGGTGCACCGCAGGGGTGTCCTCCTTGGTGACAGCACCTGCCCAGCCGAGCACCGGCTCCTCAAGTTCCCATGTCTAAGGAACATCGGTATGGTACAGTGAGTTATCCACCCGACTTCTTCACCCCTCCTGTAGCTATGCCATCGTCCTGTAGCTTTGCACTTCGTCTCCAAAAAAGACAGAGTTTACTTCCTGCCCCTAGAGTTGGAACTTGGCCATGTGACTTGCTTTGGCCAATGGGGTGATGTGACATGAGCAGAGGGTAGAAATGTGTTTGCACATGGAGGCTTGGCCTTTTGCGCTTCTGCCTTCGCCACGAAAAGAGCTTCCCCCGGGTAGCTGCTGCCCCTTCAGCCTGGGCTCAGAATAAACAGACGCGGAGCCGGCCTGGGTGAGGAGCCGAGCCCAGAGACCCACGCCTTGAAACTGCCTACCCTGGATCTGCCCACACCACAGATGCATGAGAAACGAATGCTCCCTGCACTATGCCACTGCGATGCTGTGGTTATTGTTATGCACCATTATTGCAAACAGTAGCTAACTGATAAAACAACCGTCCGTCCCCTCCTTTGGCTTCACCAGCCTTCCTAAGAATTGTATAACCTAATTTCCTGTACAAAATCACTCTTTGCTGTGAATTCTTTTTCTGGGATAAGAATTCTGAGAAAAGAAATCTTTTTCTGCTTTAGGCAGACCAATGCTCATACTAGGAACAACTGGAAGAGCTGAATAAAATACAGAAAACCTCTTTTTTAAGTTATTGGAAAGCTGCAAAGCTGACAAGTGTTTGAAGGGCTGTGATCTCAGGAGGAGGAACACACAAAGAGGCGAGCTGGCACTGTGTCAGCCATTTTTCCCTCAGGAAATTTGCTGATTCTAGTTAAGAGGCTGAGCATTTGGGCAGGGGGCCACTGCCAAGAGGCAAAAAGGGCAGCGGAGTCTTTGGAGCTGGAGAGACAAGAAACTAAGGACTGAGGTTGCAAAAGCAGCTGGGACTGAGGGGCCAAGATACTGGACAGAAAATAGACTCAGAAAAGTAATTCTGACACTTATGGGAGGTGTTTGCTGCATTATTAAGCTAAGCAGAAAACCTGTGAGAGACAGCAGTTTTGACAGTATCATGACACTAGTGACATACAAATTGGGGGTTCAGATTCCACCAAAGAAGACAAGCCCAGTAATCACACCAGACTGTCAGCTGGAATCCTTGGAGGATTTCTATGCTCTAGAAATGGGGGCAAACCAGAGGGAGAGACAGAGCCTTACAGAAACTGCAACCCAGACTCCAGCCAGTCCAATACCAACTGAATTAAGGTAACCTCATCCCACTCTAACTACCAGAGAACATGGTGAACCCTCCCCGGAGGAAGACACAATCTCCATAGTGTCTCCTGGAGCCACTGTAATTTACAATGCTCAGCATTCAGTAATAAATTATCAAGCTTGAGAAACAGGAATGTGGGGGACATACACATAGTGACCCAGATATTGGTGTTATCAGACACAGACTTGACTGACAAAATAGAGACTTTCTGTAATCTGTAAGAATTAATGAAATGGAAATTTAAAACTGAAAAATATAATAATTTAAATTAACAACTCAGCATATGGGTTAATTACGATCAGACTTAGAAGAAGAAAGATGTACTGAACTGCAATATAGAACAGTATAAAAACTCTAAGCTGAAGAACAGAGAGAGAGGATGGAAAATATAGCAAAGAACATAAGAGACTGTGGGAAGTGGTGGACAGACCTGACCTACGTGTAACTGGAGTCTCAGGAGTGGAGGACAGGAAGATTGGGCCAAAAACAGTAGTCAAAGAAATACAGGCTGAGAGTTTTCCAAAACTGATACAGCTTTTTGACCCCCCACGCAAGATAAATAAAAAGAAAACTGCATCTAGGCATGCAGAATGCTCACACTTCTGAAGACCAACCACAAAGAGAAAATATTAAAAGCAGCCAAAGGGAGGTGGGGGAAACATGTTACTTTCAAAGGAGAACAATAGCCTGACAATCACTTGTCAGCAGAAACGACAGAAGTGAGCAGACACTGGAATGCCATTTTGAAACTGCTGGGGAAAAAAGGTGTTAACCCAGAATTCTATATCCGCAAAACATTTTATTTTGTTTTTGAGACAGAGTCTCGCTCTCTTGCCCGGGCTAGAGTGCCGTGGCGTCAGCCTAGCTCACAGCAACCTCAAACTCCTGGGCTCAAGCAATCCTACTGTCTCAGCCTCCCACGTAGCTGGGACTACAGGCATGTGCCACCATGCCTGGCTAATTTTTTTTTTCTGTGTATTTTTAGTTGTCCAGCTAATTTCTTTCTATTTTTTTTAGTAGAGACAGGGTCTCGCTCTTGCTCAGGCTTATCTCAAACTCCTGAGCTCAAACGATCCTCCCACCTTGGCCTCCCAGAGTGCTAGGATTACAGGCATGAGCCACTGCACCCGGCCCGCAAAACATTCTTTATAAAGGAATTTGAAATAGATATTTCTATTCAAAGACTGAGAAAATTTATTGCCAGCAGATCTGCACTAAAAGAAATATTAAAAGGAGTTTTCAGGTAGAAGAAAACTGAGCCAAGATATAATCACAAAAATACAGTAAAGAATAAAAAGCAACAGAAAGAGTGAATGTGTGGGTTAATGTAAGTGCATATTGATGGAACATAGCAATAGTAGTAATGTCTTGCTAGGTGTGAAATATGTGTGGAATTAAAATGAATAATATCAACAACATACGCACAAGAGCAGATGGAGGTAAATAGAGATTGAATGTCGTGAGATATAGCATTGTCTGGGAAACGATTAAAAAATAAAATTTGTATTAGACTCTAACAAATAATGGACACAAGTTGCAATTTCTGGGGGAAGCACTAAATGAATAATAAAATAATATATAAGTAGCAACTAATGTGTGGGAGGAGATGGAATTAAAAAACCAAATTAATCAGAAAGAAGGCAACCGAGAGAAAAAGAAACATAAATTACGTAGGACAATGGAAACAAATGGTAAGATGGTATATGTGAACACAACTATATCATTAATTACATTAAATGTAAATGTGCTAAATACACAAAAGACAGAAGTTGGCAGACTTGATACAAAAATTATATTCAAGAGACATTCTATAATTATATAATAAGAACATAAGAAAGTTAAAAAGTAAGGGAAAAATGAAAAAAAAATTGTGAGTGGTAAAGAGAGCCATTTCACACCGATAAAGGGTTCAATCTACCAGAAAAATATCAATTTTAATTGCGTATGAGCCTAATGACATAACCTCTGAATAAATAAAACAAACATAGACAAAACTAAAAGGAGAAATAAACAAATTTACAATCACAGTGGGAGGCTTTACCCTCTCTCAATAATGGATAGAAAAATAGACAAAAATATCAGTAAAGATGTAGATGATTTGACCAACCTGATTTACAAACTTGACCTAATTTAAATATATGGAACACCTGCACACAACAACTGCAGAATATACATTCTTTTCCAGTGCAAGAAGATTACAATCAAAATATTATAGGAAAGTCTCTCATGAACATAACGGCAAAAATCCTTAAAACTATAATAGCAAATACATCTAAATTTGAAATAAGTCAGTCCTACCATTACTGTGCATATGTATACACTTGCACACACCCAAACACATGCACACCCCACTGGTTTCTATTACGAGAATGTAAGTGTGGTTTGACATTCAAAAGTCAATCAGTGCAAATCATCACATTAGAAGAATAAAGGAGAAAAAAATTATTTCAAAAGATGCAGAAAAAGTATTTGATAAAATTTAACACCATTTGTGATTTAAAAAAATAACTTTTTAACAGGTTGGGAATATACTTTCGTGAGTACAATAAAAATCCTATAGCAAATATCATACTTAATGGTAAATACTGACAGCTCCTACGCCCCTGCCCGCCACCCCAGAGACTGAGAATGGGACGAGCATACCCACTGTCTCTACTTGGAGTCAGCATTCACTGGAGGACCAAGCCAATGCAATTTGTATATCAATTTGTATCCTGTAGCCATGCCGAACTTGTTTATTAACTCTAATAGGATTTGTGTGTGTGTGTATTCTTTAGGATTTTCTATATACAAGATCATGTCATCTGCAAATACAGTTTTACTTCTTCCTTTACAATCTGGATGTCTTTTATTTCTTTTTCTTGTCCAATTGCCCAGACACAGCAATTTGGCAATCGGTAAATAAGGCATAAAGATTGGGAAAGGAAGAAATGAAACTGTTATTTGCAGAGGACATGGTCATACATAAAGAATCAGGAAACTATTAAAATTTAAATGAATTAGCAAAGCCACTCACTAGATACAAAGTCAACATACTTTTGTAGCAATAGAATCTCTATATACTACCAATAAACAGATATAAAACACCTAAGAATAAATCTAATGAAAGATGTACAAGAACACTTTGCTGGAAACCACAAAACAGTTCTAAGAAACTTACAAAAGACCTACATCACATCATGTTCCTGGATCAGAAGATTCAATATTGTAAAGTTGTCAAATGACCCCCAAATTGGTCAACTTATTCAATGAAATGCAATCAAATTCTAGCACTGTATTTTGTGGAAATTGATCAGCTGATGCTTAAATGTTTTATGGAAATGCAAAGGGCTCCTTTCTGCTGGAGTCACCTTGCAGACAGGATTTGAGGCCAGCTCTCTCTGGTCCATGGGGAACATGCACGTATATTTTTCCCTGACTATGTTTGTAGGAGGAGGACAGCCCAATACAGAAACCCTCTTCCCCCCCATCAGAGAGAGAGCCTGTTAGTCTCTGCCATTTAGATTTTTCAGGGGTGAGTCAGATATTCCAGTTCACTCTGTCTTGCAAAGAGGACTCTTATCAACTTTTCCAAGTGGCTCTAGAAAGGCCACTGCTAATCATGAATCTCACGTGGAATGTGGAGGAGGCTGGCACCCACTGGGATGTCAGGTGACACAGAAACAATTCCATATTAGTTGCCTGCTCTGTAAACACACAGAGAACGATTATGTGTGTGCTATGAAGCTATTAGAAGTGACAGCTTTGTAGACAACTTTGAAAATGCACGAGTGAAGTAAGTGAGAAAAAGCAAACACAAGATACTGTGTCCACATGGACCACGCAAGCTTGCATTTGTGCAGTGACAGAGACAGGAAGACAAATAAAAGGCACAGACTCAGTATAACATTCAATACCTTATTTTGCTGAAGTTGCTTCACTGTGTAAGAAAAAGATACTAGTTCAAAGCTCTGTTCTAGTCGTACAACAACCGTGAGTTGACTCTGCAAGCTCCACCGCACTAGGGTGCAAATACCCACTGCCTGTTTCGGTAACAGTGACAAGCACAATCACTGCTTGTTAGCTCGAGTACAGCTTCTGGGGAGTTGATGGCTGTGATTTGTGGGGACTTCCGTCTTAATGAATTATATTGACACCACAGCACAACGATCACACTGGAATCCCTGGGTGTACAGGAAACGTTCTCGGCCCTGCGAACTACACTATGGCCATGCGGCTTCCACCACGTCCTGCTCGACGTGAACAGGAACTGAGTGCTGTTAGATTTGGGAGACCATGGAAGCCAGCAGGTAGCGGGGGTGTGAAGTTATGGACCCTGGGGAGGGTGGGCTGTGGACAAAACTTGACATCACGTGCTGGGCGGGATTGGGCATCGCCCCGGAGAGGGACCTAACACACAGGTGAGGCCCTCTTCACCTGGCACGGTGGGCCACGCTGACACCGGTCCACCAGCCGGTACCTGAGCAGGCTGCTCACAGCATTCTCCCCACCACTGCCCCGAGCGCTGTGTTTCCTCTGCCAGGCAGAAGGCGGAGAAAGCCCAGAGGAGGAGCGGCGGGTCATCAACTGCATCAACACACCGTCGGCTTTCCAGACGGAGCCCAGGTGTGCCCGGCGCGTCCACGCAGCACGCACAGCCATGCTGTCACCACACGGAGTATTTCTTCAGAACCCGTGGGGTCCCAGCCTGACTCAGGCCCAGGAGCCAGGACTCCACGCCCGGGCAGCCCCGCAGGTAAGGACGGACGGGGTGTGTGGGGAGTGCACTGGCCACAGCTGCTGACCAGGGAGATGCTGGATGAAACGTTCCTGCTTGCGGCCATCCCGAGCGACTGTGAGGAGAGCGGGTCCCGAGGCAGAGCCGCGGTCCTGGGTGCCGGTCAGGGCTCGGAGGTGCGGCCGAGCGCGTGCCAGCGCTTCACCAGCTCCTTGGGCCTGCTGAGCATCTGGTCCCAGTGCTCCAGCTCCCTGCCTCGCGTGTACATGTAGGGGCCCACCACCACCCGGCCCAGCGGCCGGCTCTCTGCGGGGAGAGAGAGCGCCGGTGTGCTCCTGAGCACAGAACGCGTCCCCAGCAACATCCCCGGCGACTTCTCTCACCCACTCACCCCTGCCCTGGAAGGAAGTGGCAACAAGCACCAGCTGACAGCCCCCAAAGGGGCCGCCTTTGCTCTGGGGCTGGAAGGGCTGCTTCTCCCCCTCACTCCACCCCCAGAGGTGGCGGGGGAGGGGAGCCCAGGTGGAGAGCCCACCCTCAGGGCCACCCGCTGCCCCGTTCCCTGCTGCAGGGCCATGTTAAGCCTACTTTGCCTCAAAGAGCTGAGGGAGGAAAGGGCCCCTCCAGAAAGAAGGCCTCTTCCATCAGCGAGAACATTCAACAGTACTGTTCACCACCAACTGCCACAGTGGGGAACAGCCTTAAGTCCGGTCCATGGGACCAGCCACTGGTCCCACTGGTCCCAGCCACTGGTCCCAGACAGTGGCAGTGGGCGGCAGGTACGGGGCAGTGCCAGAGAGCTGGCTGGGATAACTTGCCCAGGACCCTAAAGGCTTGTCTAGAGGGCGCAAGGAAATGCAGGGCATGCCACTGCCCACAGCACCAGGTCCCTTGGCTGGTGGCAGGCACTGTGCTCCCTCCCGACCTCTCTGGAGAGCTGCCCCAGGAGGGGATGGGTAGCAGAGGCCATCGCTTAACCTCTTTTCAGGGCACCACACCGAGTCCAACCGGACTCAAGCTGGGCATGAATCCCAGCCCTGCTGCTGGTAAGCTGCATGTCCCTGGACAAGTGTCTCAGCCTCTCTGAGCACTAGTTTCCTTAACCCAGGGAGAGAGCTCGTGCAGCTCCTCCCGAGGCCAGGGCAG
Source organism: Indri indri (assembly GCA_004363605.1). Classification (NCBI taxonomy): domain Eukaryota; kingdom Metazoa; phylum Chordata; class Mammalia; order Primates; family Indriidae; genus Indri; species Indri indri. The sequence goes on from RJWJ010011285.1 coordinate 28,242, forward strand.
GAGGCCTTCGCTCTGCCTGAACATGCAGCAGCCCCTCCCCTGCCCGTCACCCCAACAGCCTGGGGTGGGGGGAGCAGCCTTACTGTCGCCTTCCAGGCTCTGCATCACTGTCAGGCTGAGGCTGGCGGTGTCCAGCTCGGTGGCGTCGGTCTTGAAGCTGAAGGTCTCGTTGTACACGGGGTTGATGGAGCCCAGCACAGCCGACGTCTTCTTGCACTTGACGAACTTGTTGTGGTTCATCAGAGACACTCTGACAAACACACCTAGGGCAGGGCACACCAGTGGGCTGAGGAGGCGGGCAGGAGCCCAGCCCACCAGGGCGGTCCGGCTAGGAGGGCACATGTCCAACCCCAGTGCTGGGTCCCGGCGGCAGGAAGCAGTGGATGGGCATGCTGCCTCACACCCCAGGGGCGCTCCGCTCCCTCCCTGCTCCTTCCTGTCTCAGGAACATGCCCACGGCTCAGGCCGGCCCTGTTTACCGGAGCCTAGCACGACATGCCCGCGGGGACCACAGGCACACTGGGTCCTCGGGCCTGCTGGGGCCTCTTAAACACCTGTGTGTTCAGAGGGCTAAGATTTTGAGGGTGGGGGCAGACGGCTTTGGATCTGCAGTGGAGGGTCTGAGTCCCAGCTGGCTTACAGTGACCCTGATGCAAAGACCAGCAGGTGGCCGATGACCACCACCTCGCTGGGGCGACCCGTGTAGGGGTGGGAAGTGTGGGGTGAGCCAGGGGCCCCTCCCCCTGTTCCGGTGTTCTGGAAGGCTGGGGGACAGGGTACCACCTGCCCAGCATCGGTGCCCTAGTGAGTGGGCAGCCCTCCCCCGGGGCGAGGGGTGCGGACGGTGCCCTGGAGGAACAGGACCCCTCGGCTGACGGAAAGGTGAGGTGGAGGTGGGCAGGGCAGGGGGAGGAGCTAAGACGCTGCCTTGGGAATCGAGAGGGCCAGGGCTTGGTCTTGGGGTCAGGGTAAAACCCTCAGAGGAGGCTGAGGACATGCAGCCTTGGGTTCAACATGGCAAGGGGCTTCTGGCACCAGAACTGTCCACACAGGGAGGGCACCATGAGGTAATGAGCCCTCCGTGATGGGGTACATGCAAGCAGAAACTGGATGGTCAGGGGTGAGGGTCGGACTCTAGCCCCAGGCCCCAAGCTCAGCGGGCAGGACCTTCCCGGGGAGCGAAAGGAAAGGACTCACTGACAACACCCCTGTCCTCCTGGAGCCGGAGGCCCTTGGCACGCAGCACGACCACTGTCAGGCGGCTCAGGTAGTCGTTGTAGCCGAGGCAGAACTGGAGGTCGCCAAACTCCGAGGGAGGCTGGGGAGGCCGAGATGGAAGCGCCCTAGCATTGTCACTCTGACAGGTGCCCGGGGGCCACAGAAGCCCGACGGTGCCTCCCCGCTTCCTCCCAGCAGTGCACAGGACACAGCCGCAGTGTCTCCTTTGAGCCCCACCGCCATTTACTAGATGGGGAAACTGAGGTCTGGAGAGCTGCGGGACTTGCGCAGTCGTGTGGACCAGACCTAAGGATCCGTACCCAGTTCTGCAGGGTTCCAAAGCCTATTCTCAGCCACCTGTCCTTCCTGGGGGATGGGGGAACTTTTCCCTAGGCTGGTCCATTTGTGGTGCCACTTTCACAGCGGTCTGACCTGGATGGGCATCCAAACACGGATTTTTCAGGTCGCTCTAGTGTGAAAGGAACTCAGGCCGCCCCTCCCTGTCCAGGGGCGGGGCATCCCCCTCAGCCAGCAGCGTGGGGCCTGGGTCACTCTCGTAGCGTGGCGTGCAGTATGTGAGGGCTGCTGCCGGCCGACAGGTGCTGGGTCCTGTGCACACCTGCGGGCTGCCCGCGGCAGTGCTGACACTCTGGTGACCTCGACCTTACCTCCAGGCTCTCGGCCTCCAGGTCTCTCCAGATGACGCGCTGGCAGTCACCTGCCAGGGTCTCGTGCTTCAGGGGGAACAGCACCTGGCCCAGGAGCTGGTGTTTCCTCTGCCTGTCCACATGGTACACCGAGAACCTCAGTACCCTCTGGGTGACACTCTTGCTGGACACCTGGGGGAGACATGGGGGTGGGGCATGAGAGGGTGTGACTCATTGTCCTGAGCACAGGCACTTTAGGGGAGGGGGTGTCTCAACCAGGGACCGACACCCCCCAGAGCCAGGCATTTTCAGGGGATCCTTCTCAGCAGTGGGGCTAAGTAGCCCCAGGAAGTGGGAGTGTGTGCCAGGGCCTTGCTACCCAGGGCGTGGTCTGCGGAGCCACAGCGTCCACTACCACCTGGGGCCTTGTTAGAAATGCGGGAGCCACGGATGAGCACCTGCCATTTAGCAGGCGCTGCAAGTGTGACATGCCCGCGCAGTAAGCGTGAGGGCCCTGTGCTGCAGCGTGGGCCTGGGACACTGGCCTGCCCCGCCCTCTGCATCGGGCGCGCCAGCTCGGCCCCTGAGACTTGGCCTCCTCACCTTCGAAATGGGGGTAACGCCCCGGTCTCAGCGCCTGCCCCATTAATACTGATTTCGATACTGATTTTCTCCTCTTCCCCTTTCTCCTCCTTCCCTTTCCCTTTCACGGCATGGAGGGGCAGGATCTAGCTGGGGCAGGATGGGAGGGCGAGTGGTGAGTGGAGAAAAATAAGCAGGCAAGCATGACACGTGGCGTGCAGGCCAGCAAGGCAGCAGCCTCGGATCTTGTCCTGAGAAGAGTGGATTCACCTGTTAATTCTCACATCCTTGGCCCAGCAGGGTGGCCCGGGACCAGGCCCCACAGCCCCTCTCTTCCCAGCTCTCCACCTGGGAGGAAAGCGCGAATCGGGGTGCTGGTCTCGGCAGTCACACTCTTCCTGGAAGCTGGCCTCTCCTTACCTCTTCAGCCAGCCCGAGAAAATGTTTGTCCAAGGCCTGTCGGCAGATCTTGATTGCCGGCTTCCCCTGAGGGGCCCGGTCACCTGCTGAGGCTCCCAGGCCCTGGCGCAACTGGCTCAGTGCCCTGACAGCCTCGCTATGTCCAGACCCTGAGCCGGCCAGCCCGAGGTGCAGCAACGGCTCCAGGACGGCTCTCGGACAGTTCCTGTCCCCACCTCCTCCTTCCTTGGATCATCTTGCCAGTAGCTCCACACTGCTCCAGGGCTTTGGGGTGCTTCCCTTGAACCCCACGGCCCAGGGCCTGGCATTCACTAGGTGCTCCAAAAATGTGTTTTCTCTTTCTCTCCTCCAGACAGACAGGACAGGAGGAGCCCAGCCTTCTGGCCGCTCCCTCTCCAAGTCTCTCCTCTGCCCGTTCCATCAGGGGTCAGTTCCTCTGGGCCCTGACCCTGTGGGCTGGGTAAAACAGAGCTGGTGGCATTGAGGGTCCCAGGGGGGCCGCGGGGTGCTGGCTGGTACAGGAGGCTGGGGCTCTCCTGCACAATGCCTGCTCCTTCCCTGGAGGCCGCAAGACCCCAGGCCCTGCCTGCTCCAGAGGCCGTACCTGGAAGATGAAGTGCTCGTCAAACTGCGGGTTGGAGGTTTTGCGTTTGGTCTTGGACTGGAGGAAGCGCCGCTCATCGGGCAGCAGGTGGAGCTTCACCAGGGGGCTGCAGGTCTCTGAGGGGGCTTGCAGCTGCCGCGCCTTGATCAAGCCCACCAGCAGCCGCTCGGCCTCCTGCTGGTATTCCACGGAGAACCACAGCCGCCCTAGGCAGCCGGCAGGGAAGTCGGTCTCACTCTTGTCCTCCGAGAACTTGTAGAGCTCTGGGTTGACGGCCCCCACCACACATGTGTCTCCTGCAATGGAGGGTGGGGGGGCTGGCAGGGAAGGCAAGGGCGTGGAGAGGGCAGCAAGCCCTGTCCCGGCCCGTCCCTCCCCACTGAGCCTCAGCTGGCTGACCACACCCGCCCCGCTCCCTTCTCCAGACTGAACACATCCCCTCTCCCCGTGCGGCTGCTTCAGGAAGCCTCGGCACGAAGGCGCCGCGCAGCCAGGCCCGGGCCCCAGCAGGGTGCAGTGTTCATTTGACACTGCCCCACCCCATGGTCCCTGTGAGCCACCCCACCCCTGGAGGTCAGGGCTGCTTTCAGGGACAAGTGCCCAGCACCTGGCCGGGCCCCTTTCCATGGCGTGTAGAGAATGACTCAGTGATAAGGTGTTGCCTTTTTTCTTCCTCTTCAAATTAGAAGGGCCAAGCTGATTACTGAGTGGTTGCTGGGAAGGTCTCTTGGGGCATCTTCTGTGGTGGCAGAAAGCTGTGTTCCCAGCTCCTAGCATTCTGCCCTCCTGGTTGGCCGGCCCATCCTTCTGGAACAGGACCCAGCACAAGTTCTGTACCTGGGTACGCCTGGGTTCCAAGGCCAGGTCTGTCACTTATGGTCTCTATGACCTTGGGCAAGGCACTGTTAACCTTCCTGAGCCTCAGTTTATGACTGTGTAAAATGGGGTGATAATTCCTCCCCACGGAATTGTGCTGAGGTTTCAGTCCAAAATGGCACGAGGCTATATCTCACCCTGCTTGTGGCAGGCACTTGGTAAATGAAAGTACCCAGAAAGAGTGGACACCAGGCAACCCTGGCATCCCTGGGCTGGTTCAGGCTGTGTCTGGAGTAAGGCCGGTGAAAGCAGATGGGTCCACCTGAGTGAACCCTGACCCCCGGGCACCCCCGGCAGGAGCACTCACCAAGGTTGCTGCTGGGAGCATGAGGCAGGAGCTCCGGGGCTTGGCAGGGGTCCCGTGGGGCCTGAGCCCACTCTCCACTGTGCAACGGCACCCAGTCTCGGCCTTGGAGGGAAGGGGGCACCACAAACGGCACACCTGGAGGCCTGTCCAGAGGGAGGGGACGGCAAGAGGTGGCAAGTGAGTGGTGCAGACTCAGAGCACCCAGCCAAGGGGGTTGAGCCCAGGGGCGGGGGAAAGAAAACCAGTGGGAGCCAGGAGTTGCAAGAGCACTGTTTTCTGGGCCCATACCAGCACCCCCACCCACCGCCCCCCAACAGTCAGAGCCAAGGCCTCTGTTTGCCCCAGGCAGCGGGATGTTGGAGAAAGAACACAGCCTCTGACACCAGTCTGTGTGGGTTTCGATTCCTGTTCTACCTCTTGCTAGTTGCTGCTATCTGGATCTGATAACTTGTGTCCCCTTAGCCTCAGTCTCCTCAGCTGGAAAATGGGGTTCATAATGCCTGTCACTAGCCTGTGGTGAAGTTTCTGGGGTTTCTTTGTGAACACTCCCGGCATGGTGACCGGCATCGAGGAGGCCCTCTACTAACGGGACTTTCCTTTCCCACCCCACCCCAAGGGAAACTCCATGGGGAGGGCCCTAGACCAAGGCCAGGAGCCCACTAGACCCCACATCCTGCCTCACCTGATGGGCGGGGTCCTGGCATGCGGCTGGCAGAGCTTGTCCCCGTGTCTGCTGGAGGTGGCTGTGGTGGCCATGGCTGGTGTCCCTGGCAGCTCCTCATAGGCAAGGGTGGCACAGAGCCTCCTCCACAGACAGCAGCTCACCCCGACCAACAGCAGCAGCAGCCCCACGACGATGCCCCCAATCACCAGGGCCAGCTGCTCTGGGGGCAGAGACCACCAGGACTGTGCTGTCTCAGGGAAAGCTGTTCCCCTCACACCCCTGGCCTGCTGGGGGAACACTGGGGCAGCACCCCACCCCCTGGGTTGGATCCCAGAGCGGCACAGAAGCAGGCTTCCTGTGTCTGCAGGGCAGGGGTGCCGCTGGCTGGGCTCTGCCAGGTCTCAGGGGAAAAGTCATTTCCCCTGGGGTCCCAGTGCCCTGGGCAGAGCATTCCGGTTTGCCTCGGAAAGCACCTGGCCCTGGCCTTGGGATTCTGGCTGGAGCATTTCCTTGTGCTTCTGAGTAGACTTCAGACCTCCCCTCACCACGACCTCCATTTTCCCGGGGCTCCCGTGGAGGCTGGACGGGGGAGGGGGGAAGGAGGTGTGCTTGGGTGGGCGCCATCGCTGAGGGAAAGCCCGGGAAGGAACCGCTGCCCTTGTTTGCATTCAGGGCTCCATCCTCTGGGGTCCTGGAACCTCCTGTGCGGCTGGAGTCCGCTTAGGTTCTATAACATTCTCTAGCACCCACTCCCTTCCCTAGCCCGCTATCAAGGGGAGCCCATACTTAGGGGAGTCGGTGGGAGGCGGTCGAGGTGAGGAGAGGGCAGCGGGTATGAGAAATGGAGCCGCAGGTGCTCTTCGCTGCTGGCACCCCGCGGGGACCTGGGAGGCTTCCAGACGCTTGGTCCCACTCACCAGCAGCCCAGGCTGGGCAAAGAAAGTGCGGGCTCCGGGGTCTGGACGGGGTGGGGTGGTGAGAAGGCGGGACCCCCACACTTCCTAAGCCGCAACCGACTGCGGGGAGCCAGGAGCGGGACCCACCCTCCACTCCATCCCAGCACCCCCCAGGAGTGGGGCGGCGGGCAGAGGCAAGTCCTGGAACAGGCGGCCGAGGGGTCGCCGCGCTGGGGCTGGGATGGGGAGGCGGGGGCACTTACCCGCCATGGGGCTGCTCCGGCCGGCCCTTGGGGCGCTGGCCCGGGCTGGGTCTCGCAGGCCGGGTCTCGGGGGTCTCGGCGCCTCCAGCTGCGGCTTCGGCGCCAGCTCTTAAAGCGTGGCCGGGGCAGTCGGACGTGCGCGGGGGCGGTCTGTCGTCGCGCCGCCGCCGCCCTGCCGCGATGCTGGGGGCCACACGCTGGACGGCGGGGGCAGGGACTCAGCGCCCCGAGGCCGCAGCTCCGCCCAGTCCGGCCCTGGCCTCGGCCCAGGAGGCCGCGGAGCCGACCGTGCGCTCCCGGAAACCGCAGGGCTCCGGCCAGGGCGGGTCTCGGGCGCCGGTGCCAGGGGCTCCCGGGGCTCCCTACGGCTTCGGACAGGGCGGGGTGCGCGGATCGCCTCCTCCCGGAGGGCAGAACTAAAGCCTTCTCCGCACACGTCGGACAGAGGGCTCGTACCTGGTTCCTCACACTCGGTGGCTTTGGCACGAGCCTGCGCCCTCCGCAGATCCTCCCGGGGGCTGCGGCTGCGCCTCCTCCGGGCGCGGCTCCGACCCTGGCTGGAGGGAGCCCTCCCGGCTCCGCGCCTGTCTGGGGCCCGGGCTGCCTGCCTGACCTCCCCGGCGCTGCAGCGCTCAAGCGAACCGTCCGTTGTCTCAGTAGACAAAGTAACCAGGTTGAGAGCGCGATCTCGAGCCGGACCTGGGTTCCAGCTCAGCTTCCCCACTCGCAGGCGTGCAATTTGGACAACGTAACTTCAGCACTCTGGGCTCACTTCCCTTATCTGAGTTAATAGCACCCCTCGAGAATTAATGTATGCAAGGGGCTCTTACAACAGTGACTGGCCCAACTGTGACTTACAGTGTATGTAGGGGTACTTAAGAAGGTGGCGCAGCGCGTCCCAGCCACTGCGATGGTGATCATCTGATGGAGGGCAGCGTCACCTGGGTCCTCTTCGCACCCACAGCCCCGTTATTATGGTGGTTACTAGAACTCAGAGCCTGCGCCCACCAGTCTAGTTTGGTGATCACAGCCTTGACGGAGGGGCTTTTGTAAGGGCCCACGCGGCGCCCTCCGGTAGGTGGATGCGCACGCTAGTCGCGCCCACACAGCTACCCAGCGGAGGCTCTGGTGGGGAATGTCTGAGACCAGAGGCGTTTGTAAGTGGAGACCAAAAGGAGTATGTGTGAGTGTGAGAGTGTGTGTGTGTGTGTGTGTGTGTGTGTGTGTGTGTGTGTGTGTAGGACAGCGGGATTGGTCTGGTTTCGCAGCCTCGAAGGTTGTGTCCAAAGACAGAGCCTGGGCCCTGCTCCCCTGCGCTACCGGCGCCTATAGCAGGACATCCGGCCCCGCAGGAGCTTTGGATCACTTGAGGTGGGATGGGTGGTGAACTGGGGTCCCCCTCACCTCCCTGGGACAGGGTCTGGGAGCCGTGGGTGCACCTATGTGTGGAGGCAGCAGCCACTCACCTTCTGGGATCTGGATGGGGTGTGGGTGGGGTGGTGAGAAGGCGGGACCCAAACAGTTTGCCCAGCAACTCGGCCCGAGGAGCTGGGCCCCCTGTCCATTCCGCCCCGGCCTGGGCAGGCAGGGCATTGCCCCACCAGCCTCCTTCCTCCCGCACACCTGCCGTCTGGGCAGATTGGCTGCAGTGTCTGGAGAATCCCAGGCCCTGACTTCTGCTTCTCCCAGTGACCGTGGGGGCGGTGTCTCAGGAAATAGGGCCTGGGCTCCCCCCAGACCTCCCGTGTGTCCCTTCAGGTCTGAGTTAGATAGGTTTCCGTATTAGTTTCCTGATACCACTGTGACAAATTACCACAGACTTGCTGGTTTAAACCGCAAATTTATCTTACAGTTCTGGGGGTGGGAAATCTAACACGGGCTGGCAGGGCTGCGTTCCTTTCGAAGGCCAGGGCAGAAGCCATTTCCTTGGCCTTTCCGGCTTCTAGAGGCGGCTGCTAGCAGCCCCTTCCTTCATCCACGAAGCCGGCAGCACAGCCTTGCCCAATCTCCCCTGCTCCGGGCCATTTGCACGTCAACGCATTCTGCCTCCCTCTTTCCAGGCCCTTCGTGATCACCTGAGGCTCACCAGATAATCCAGGATGGTTTCTCCTCTCAAGATCATTAACTTAATCACAAGTGCAAAGTCCCTTTCGCTGTGTAAGGCACCCTGCTCACAGGTTCTGAGGACTAGGCTGTGGGTGTCCTTAGGGCCTTGTTGTGCTGACCACAGTGTCCGTGCAGCCCCTGGGAGGGAGGGTTTACGTTCCCCTCCTCCTGCCTGGAGCTCTCAGCGTGGCTCAAGGCTGGGCTCAGGCAGCTAGCAAGGCCCATGTGACCGTGCGTGGTAAGTGACCCTGCGGTAACCCTTCAGTTGCCTTGACCCCTCCCCCCAGCTGCCCTGCACCTGGTCTGCCCACCCCAATGGGGCACGGCACCCACCCGCACCGGCTGCCTCCATGGGGGCCTGAGCTGCGCTGGGCTGTTCTGGGTGGGGGGTGGGGTAGTGGGCGCTCTTGGAAAAGGGAATGCCTTGTGGCCCTTCGGAAAGTGCCAGGCCCAGAGCTTCCATCCCCCCCACTCCCATGCTGTGCCTTTCCAGGGCTCCCATCTTCTTCTTCTTCCCTGGCTGTCGCCAAGTCCTGCCCACTCTTCCTCCTGGGCTACCCCAGGCTCCCCCTTGCCGCCGCTCTCTCCCTGCCTGAAACACTCGGACCCCCCCCTCCCGCCCTCCTCGCCCACCGCTCACCCTTCCAGAGGAACCTCCAGCATCTTCTTTTCTGTGAAGCCTTCATCACCCCCTCTCCTTCCCTCACTGTCCTTGCAGCTGCCACGTGAGTATGGGACTCTGCCTGTGACTGCCACCCACCGCACCCCTCCCGGCAGGCCAGCCCCTCCGTGAAGGCAGGGCCGCGTCTTATTCAGCTGCGCGTCCCCAGAACCTGGGGCCAAGGCTGCGCTGGACAGCAGATGAAGGGCGCGTGTCCCGGGCATGAGCTGGCCCTGGCTTCTGCCTGCGTTCTCCTGCATCACACTTCAGGGCCTGGCAGGAGCGTCGCACCCTGCTCCTGGAGACCAGCCGTTGGGGCTGGCACTCACGTTCCAGCTCTGTCTATGAGCACCTTGCATATCTAGCCAGCCCAGGGAGCTGTGAGTTTTCCTCCTCCTTCCTTTCTGCTCCTGATGTTCTGGGCACTGGGATGCAGCTCAGCCTACACCATCCCACTGAGCCCTGCCTCAGGTCAGCCCTTCGGGGCCAGGACCACCCCCTCGAAGAGGCTTCGTGGCCTTCCCAGTAAGCGGTGGAGGTAGGCCCAGTACCTGGCCCCCTCATTCCTTCCTCCCCAGGGAGCAGCCGAAGGGCCCATGCAAGGCCCCAGGAGACCATCCTGCAGACCAGGCCAAGAGCCACAGGCACTGTGGTCAGACTCCCCTCCACCCACTGTCCCGCGTGGGCTCTGAGACCTGGCAGGCCTGGCGCCAACTCCAAGAACAGCACGGCCTCCCGGGTCTGGCTGCAGTCCTGGCTCTGCTTCCTGTTTTCAGATCTTGCTCCTCCCTGGGTCTCTGGAGCTGGGAAACCTGGAAACAACAGTAGACATGGTTTCTCTCTTCCATAGCCAAAAGGAAGTCATATTTCCATTGGCAAAAGCATTTCCAAGGAGGGTTGCAGGAAGTCCAAGCATTTAAAGGCCTGCAAATGCCTGCAGGTGATTAATAATTCAGTGCAGCGGATGATTCACGAGAAAGGCCACTTTCAATTAACCTTAAGAATCAGCCCCTGTTGAAGGAATTGTCGTCTCTCATCACTTAGGAACAGAGAGGCCGTAGCAGGATAAAGGCCATGCTGAGAAACATGTTGAAGAGTGTTTCTCACATTTATGCAAATTCCACCCTGGTCACCCCAGGTCCCTCTTTGTGAGGCGGGGAGGTGTTCCCTCCCAGCATCCTGTCTCCTGTCTGGTTCTGCCAGGGTGGCTCAGACTTCACTTCCTGCAGCCCCTTCTTTTCAGGAGCTTGGAGGGAGTTATCTTTCCTTGTTGGATCAGAAGCATCCCATGAACTCCACAGAGCCACACTGGCTCCCAATGTGTCCCATCCTACAGACAACCACTCAGCATGCCAGGATGGAGCCCAGGGCCCTTGGATCGCCCCTGCCTCTCTGGAGTGGTTTCTGGTCTCCCGCCTTCCTGCCCCCTGCCTGGCAGCCTTTCCCTTCTCTGGGCACCAGAATCCTGCCTTTTCTTTCGAAGGAACCGCTTTCTCCCCCTTCCCTGTCTGCATAGTACCTGGCACTCACCTCCTCACACCTATTTTGGGGACTTTGCATGTGACCCAGGCTCAGCATAGTACATTTCCTGGCCACAGTGGTAGGTTCAGGGGTGGGCCTGTGACCCCCAGGAGGCTAATCAGGACCAATCCTGGAATTTTTGTGGGCTCTCCTGGGAAAGAGACACTCCCTTTGTGGCAGGAGCTGTGGGGCTGAAGGAGTGGAGCCCAGGGCTGTGAGGAGCTGCTGTGAGGAGCACGTGTGAGCAAGAAGCCGGCCCAGGAGCACAGGATGGAAGCGGAGAGGACAGAGAGCCGCCTGCTGCCACTGGGGCCCCGCGTCATGCTGTGCTGCCAGCCAGCTGTCCCAGAAGGGCGGAGCGTGGCTAAGACCACGCCATTAGGAAGGGGCTGAGCCGGCTTTGGCATGAGCTCTTCCAGCCCCAGGCTCCAGAGCACCGAGGCTGCCCTCAGCACAGAGCAGAATTCAGGAACTGAGGCATGGCTTGTCTTTCCTGAATTGTCGCCTCTGGTCACTCAGCTGTCCCAAGGTGTACTGACCCTTCGAGGCTGGGGTCTCATCAAGCAGGGCTGTTTGTGGCAAACGACAGTTAATTTATGACTCAGCCTCCCCTGCCCACTCCCACCTGTCCGCTACCCTCCCTGCTGCTCGCAGCCGCCCCACGTTCCCAGGGGAGCAGTGTGCTCAGCCCGGCAGGGGCCGGCACGGCCTCACTCCCATCGCCTGGGCTGCATTCTGCTCGACCAGCCCCTTTGCAGCTAGATTACCGCCCAGCGGTGTTTGGGTCAATGACACAAGAGGGCATCTTCCAGGGGGCTGCCGGGAAAGCCTTTGTTTTTTAACACATCAAGATGTTCAGTTGATGCGTTGGCTGAGACATGAAGTGAGCTCTCAAACTCCAGAGTGGTGGCAGACTAAGACAGGTTTCCACCAACGATGGCTGAGAACCCCCTGGACAACTAGCGCCCAGTGAAATAGAAAAGGCTGAGCAAGGGGAGGAGGGAGGAATTTGCCAGATTCCTTTGGCAAGGGCGAGTGCAGCTGTGATGTGGGCGCCCAACCGGGGTGGGGGGTGAGGTGCAGCAGGGGCAGCCTCTCCTCCAGCACCGCTCTGAGAGCTGGCTTCCCGTGCCCTGGACTTTGGGAGGCAGACAGATTTGGTGGTTGCAACTGTGGCTTGTGGCGTGAGATGGCCAGCTGCTGCTGGGTCGAGGAGTAGCAGCACTTCCTCTAACGTGAGCCACAGGCTGTGGATCTCGGGGACCGGATATGTAGCTTGTGACAGGAGTGTGGGCCTCAGTGAAATGAGGAATTACCTTGGCCCGGGCCTGGGGACTTGTCAGGGTGTGAAACGTGTGCCTATTTCCCACAACCAGATTCGGGCCATGTGATGGCAGAGCCGGGTGTGATCCCCTCCGATCCTGATCACAGGCCTACCCAGAGTGGGGGCTGGCGCCAGTGCAGCAGAAGGAAGGAGGTGAGCTCTCCAGGGGCCAGGGAGGGAGCAAGTGGTTTCTGGTTGATCCGCTAGGGTCAAAGGAACTCCAGCTCTGGAGCAGGGGTGGGGGTTGGGCAGGTCTTTAAGAAACCTTTCAAAGTGCCCATCTGAGCATTAAACTCTTCCAGATCCGGACGGCATAAGGCCATCTTATAAGACCACCCTCTGCTCATACTCTGACCTCCGAAGTCTGCTGTGGGCAGTGAGAGAGAGGATGCTGATCATGCCACTCTCTCAGGGCGTGGTGGGTGGTCTGTGGTGGCCCTAGCTGGGGCAGATGGGAAGACTTAGCTCAAGTTTGCAGATTTTGAAGTTACCCAGGCCAGCCTTTCCGATGACTCAGTTGGAACTGCAAGGGCAGTGGATAGGAGGGAAGTAACGTCCTCCGAATACCCGCATGGTTCCACGCGTGGCCTCCATAGGGAGCTCAGGACTCGCTCATACCCCCTTTCATTCCCTAGAATAGATCCTGAGGTCTTAGACAAGGCCGTTTTATTGGGTTTTAGTGCTCGATGCTGAGCTGTCACTGTAACAAACAAGTCAATTAGAAGTGCCTGTGGGGAAGGTCGTTCTTTGGTTCTGTGGAAGATTCAATCACTGGTCCCATGTCTTTTCCCTGCACTGGCATTGTACTCCCACACCCTTGCAGCATGGTGGGAAACATACTTCCTCGCGATTTGACTTTGAGCTTGGCCATGTGACTGGCCTGGGCCAGTGGAACATTGGCAGGGATGAGGCGAGCAGAGGCTGGAGATGCGCCGTGCGGCGGGCCTTGCTGTCTTGTGCTTCGGCCATCGCGGTGAGAAGAGCATGGCCCAGAGAGTGCTGGTTCCAGCCTAATGACAGATCTGTGGCACAGGTCCAAACCCAACCGGGAGCCTGGGCTCAACCCACCCCGCCTATGCCGCTGATGGCACCCAACCTGCAGACATGGGAGGCAGATATGAATGCTCGCAGGTAACGCCACAGATTCTGCGAGCCGCAAATGCTGAGCAAAACGCTGTCTCTCTCTTTGAGATTCCTTTGGTGGGACTAGAGTGGTGAGCTGGGCAGCGCCACACCCCTTGTGCCCCTCCACACACCTTGCAGCTGTGGCGGGGGTGGGGGTGGCGATCTTGCTGCTTCTCCTTGCTGGCCGGCTTTGGTCGTCTCTGGAACAGCCTTCATGGCTGTGGCAGCGGTAAAGTCTGAGCTCCGAGTGGTGGCAGCGGGCTTAGGGGAGACCGAGAAGGCTCAGGGAGGACATCTAGGGCTTCTGTCACTCAGCATCCTTCGTCCCTCCTCGGCTACACTGGTACCTCACTGCGTGTGTTCTGGGAAGGCCTCTCGCCTCCTCTTGGCCGTGTTGACTGCACCCTCTGCTTCAAGCTGGGAGCCCGGAGTGGAGAGCGATGGGGTAGTGGTTGTCATTGGTGCAGCGTGTGACCAGTCTATCTGGCTTTCCTCCTTTCTGGCAGGTAGTACAAATCCCCCTTTGGGGTTAGGCATGGACGTGCGATTTGATGTGGTGACTGCAAAAGCATGTGGCGAGAAGCCTCGGTGAGGAACAGTGTGTCTTGTCAACCTATGATTGACATACAGGACGAGTGAGAAATAGACTTTCATTTAGTTAATCCACTGACATTTTCACAAGGTTGTTATTGCAGAATAACCTAGCCTATCCTGACACAGGCGGGCTTTTCCAGTGCCCAGACATGGCCCCAGGCAAGGTCACGATCATGACAGTGAGGAGCCAGGCCCCAGGTCTGAGCTGGCATCAACAGTGCCCAAGTCCTCAGGGCAGGGGCTGTGCCAGTGGCCCTCACGACGAGAACTGGGAGTCCACAGCTGCAGGCATTGGGAAGACCTTTCTATCTGGAGCTGCCATTGATGGCACATACAAGCCTGGTGACCTGGTCACCTGCTCACTGGCCAGCCCTTTAGGCAGTGTCTCCATCTCGTCACTGAGGCATAGAAATGCGTGCCGTGAGGATGTCCCACGTAAGTCCCAGCGCGTCCTTGCTTCCCTCTCCCAGTAACCGAAGCCACGTTCCCTCGTCCCCCAGATGCACTCTGCGGGCATTCCCCGGGGCAAGGGGAGGTGCAGGGTGCAGGTGAGGCCGATCGGATGCTTTCACTCCAAAACTTGGATCTTGAGTGGAATAATCCAGACGAATTGGACACTGATCAGAATTGATATGCCCCAGTGGTGGCATTCTGAAGAGATCACTGATTCGATCCTGCTAAGTCCTTAGAGCTTCACCTGTAGTTTTTTCTGGGCCCTCTGAAAGGACTGCACAGAGGTTCTGGACCTGGAGCTGGATGCGGCAACTAGTTGAGAACCTAAGAGCCACATTGTCTTCTGTTGCGGTGGATACGAACAGCGTTTTGGTGGTATATGGTATGATTGCATTATCTTGAGACAGAATACTTTAACAACTGCGTTTATGGCAAGAAGGATATGTGTGGCTGTTGGCAGCCAAAGCTACAGATTGCAGAGGACTTTGGTGTTTCACCTGTCCAGCATCCATTCTTGTTTCTTCTGGTGACAAATCCCACATGTTCTCCCCTATTCTCAGGCCGTGTCATTGGGTCACCCCGCTTCTCCTTAACTCCAGAGCCTCCATGTAGGCAGGGCCTGGCTAGAAGAAAGGACAGGTGTCATATTCCGATGACATCATTTAAACCAGTGGCTCCAGCCAAGCCTGGCTGTCCTGGACTCTTCACTTTAAAGAGACAAAGAAAAGTCTCTTTGGTGCTTAGGCCAATTTGGGTTGGGCTCTGCCTCTTGAAATCAGAAGAGTAATGCCTAATGTAATAATTCTATGTAAGTATACAAGGCACATCAGTAGTGGTGCCTGCCATGTCCCCTAGCAGAGGGGACAGCAAGTAAGTGGCCAGAGTTTAGATCATGTGACCGTGGACGGGAGAGGGCACCTGAGCCAGGCCCCAAATCCACTGGCTGACCAGGACTCGTGATTTTTCGTTTGGCATTAACAATGACCTATGCCTGTCTGGTTATTTTTTTTTGAACTGGGAGTTGAGAAACACAGCAGGAGCGAGAGAGCCAGCTGTGAGAGAAGAAGCGGGGAGGATGCATTAAGGGATGTCACCAGGAGGAGCTGGGGTGGTGGCCATTCAAGGTTTCAAAGCAGCAGAAAATCCGCATCAGGAGAGGGCACCAGTTGGTGGAAAGAGCTGGCAGAGCAAATTCAGGAGGACGGCGCTCCAGGAAGCTCCAGGAAGGAAGACATGGAGCAGTGGATGTTTCTGGAGCCGTCTTGCCCAGTCCTGAGGACTTTCCAATTTTGGTCCCAATCCACATGCATCCTTATAACAAACACATTTTTTCCCAAGCAAGCTTCAGCCCGTCATGGACTTACCTGTCAAGACTGAAGTCAGGCACCCCCTTCACCCTGTCTCCGCCATCCTCCCAGCGCTGGCTGATGATCGTATCACTGAGGACACTTTGGCAGCAAGGGGTGGAAATCTAACCCAAACTAGTTTGAACGAAAAGAAAATTTATCATCTTCCTTAATTGAGATATTGAGGGATGGGACCAGCCTTAGTCTTCACTGGATTTAAGGCTCAGATGATGTACTCAGGACCCTGCTTCTCTGCACGTCCTCATTTGGTCACCCCCGTGTGGCGCTAGCACTGGGCCGTGTGTAGGATGGTGGCAGCAGCTTCAATCCCCACATCCTCTTAGGGAAAAGAGTGAGTTTCTTTCTTAGGACTCCCAGAGACAGTCTTCATTGCTCATCATTGGCTCCAAGTGGGACGATGCTTATCTGGAACAATCTCTGGCCAGGGTGATGTGATGCAGTGATTGGCTCAGGCCTCACCACGTGCCCCTCCTCTGAGACCCACCCAGGGCATATGGGTGGAGAGGAGGAGAGAGTGAGTAACTTTTAGAATATGTGTCGAACTGCTGGAAGAGAGACTTCCTGTAAGATTGGCTTAAGCAAGATAGAAATTTCTTTCTCCTGCACCTGCCTGCAGGTAAGCAGCCCGGGAGCCCAGGCTTTTTCCTACCTTGCTGCTCCTCTCTCCCTGGGTACCGTTTAGCCGGGTGGTGTGAGACGTTTCACCGCCACCCCCACCGCCAGCCGGTGGGAACGGGAAAGGGGCAAGAGGAGCGCTCCCCTCCCCCACTTCAATCCCGCTGGTCAGTTACTTGGCCGAACATATCTTCTGGGAGATGAGGAACTATAGCCTTTTTTCTAGATTTCCATGTTCTCAGATAAAAAATAGGGATTCTTCAAACAT